>JASAMZ010007464.1:15000-30000 GCA_030248115.1 Linhomoeus sp. GSCO2_2 | reverse complement strand
TAGCAACAGAAACGGACAACGGCACGTTACTCAGCGCATTCGACTCCATTGGGTGGCACTAACCGTCATGGCTAGTTTTGTGACACGGACACACACACACACACACACACACACACACACACACACACACACACGCGCGCGCGCGCACACACACACACACACACACACACACACACACACACACACACACACACACACACACACACACACACACACACACACACACACACACACACACACACACACACACACACACACACACACACACACACACACACACACACACACACACACACACACACACACACACACACACACACACACACACACACACACACACACACACACACACACACACACACACACACACACACACACACACACACACACACACACACACACACACACACACACACACACACACACACACACACACACACACACACACACACACACACACACACACACACACACACACACACACACACACACACACACACACACACACACACACACACACACACACACACACACACACACACACACACACACACACACACACACACACACACACACACACACACACACACACACACACACACACACACACACACACACACACACACACACACACACACACACACACACACACACACACACACACACACAGACCCACGAACAGACGCTGACGTAAAGGCGTGGGTTTTCCCGTGACGGACAAGGCAACCTAATTTCCCGGCGTCAATCAAGGCGAGCGGTTCTTTAGTAGACAGTCCCACTTGCAAATGAGCACCGTGCGACCTCGTAAAGCGTCTGCAGTGTGGACGACAAGATAATGTGTCCAAATTTCAGTGTGTGCGTGCACAATAGGTTTCTTTGATCGGAGACAGCGAAACGAAGGGCGACCTCGACTGAACATAGTCGTGTGTGCATGTTTCCGTCGTGGGCTCATCCATGTGTATTCCCAGTTTGTTTTGTTTAAAAGCTATTAGATTGAATACTGTAGTAGAGAATCCGCAATACCACTCCACCAGAACCGAGTTAGTAGGCGTGCGCCCCTGTAACCATTTGACCGAAAGTTTGCGTCTGCAACCCATTCGTGAAGAGAGTGCGAAGAGAAAGTGAACCAAACTTACGAAGTACAACAGTAGTACAGTACGTTCCGAGCCAGAGTGTTGTTGATAGAGAATGGCAAACGAGACGAATACTCCGATCCCAATTCGTATGTCGGTTCCGCCGCTGCTGGCCAACGTTTGGCTGTCCATCAACTATGTTCAGGTTACTTCAGAGTTGACTCAGCTATAGCAACGCAGACATTACGACATGATGTTGTACAGTAGCTCCACTTTATTACGAGGCAGTTGGCAAATTCTGTATCCTCAATTTCGATTGCAATTTTCCTGTAATTTTGTTTTAGTGTACTTTTATTGTTTAAGTTAGTTATACTATTGAATGTTAATTGCATGTTTCATTAACAAATTACACTTTCATTTCCAGTGCATTCTGATGGTCTCGGGCAACGGCCTGGTTCTCGTCAGCGTGTTGCGCACCAAGCAGCTCCTCCAACGAAAGGAGATTCTGGTTCTTCTGCTCGTCGTCTGGGCCGACTTTGTCTACGGAACTACCGCGTTCAAGCACACTTTATTTAAAAGCTTGCTGTCCAGTTTTAACGCGCAAGTAACAAGCGCGCTCCAGTGCATGCTATACAACCCGGACTATCCTCTACTTTATGTGACCAGGCAAGTCGTCAGCCTAGCCCTATTGGCGATCAGCTGCGATAGGTTTGTGGCCGTGATTTGGGCCAATTGGTACTTTCACTGCAAGAACGGCTACGCCCACAAGTTGCACATAGGCCTGAACTGCTATCTCGTGGTCGCGTTCGTGTTAGCCTACCCGATTAGCTATTTCGGCGCGCAGGTTCCGAACGCTTGCTTGAATCCCACGTACATCTTTCCGCGATGGTACGAGTACTACACGGACGTGGTTTCGACCGGTTGCGGCGTCTTGTCGGTCGCTGTCTACGTCACGCTAATTGCAGCCAACAAAAAGTTGGGCAACAGTATTTCGTTCTTCGGCGGCAGTCAGGCCAGAGCTTTGCATTTGAAGCGCCAGCCAGCACAAAATGTACAAAACCGTGGGAATAATCTGCTTCTTCACCATGATTTTCCACGTCGTACCCTACAGTCATAGATCGCGGATGATGTAACACAAAAGAATTTTTTTGTAAGTGTGGAATTTAATAGAAATACACAATTGTTTGTCAAAATTTCATAAATTGACAAAAATAGAACGTCATTTATTGACGAATGTGAATGCAGAAATGGTAAGGCCTTATGTCAACAAGAATATTTGATATAGTTTCGCAGTTTTAATAAATTTCGAGATATTTAGAATTAAAGATAAAAAATGTCAAAATCGACATTTTTTGCAGATGGGCTAGCGGCTACAGTGGGCAATATCGCAAATTTTTTTGTGTTTTGTATATGTATACAATATATACAATCGAATTATTTTGTATTTTGTATATATACAAATATATATACAAAGTTTTTCTTTGTATATGCTTTGTATATTGTATATTTTTCTACCGTATCAAAAAACACAAGAATCTCTACAAAATTAAATGCCAAGACTTCAGTAGAGCTAGCGCATAAAGGATGTTGGTCGTCAGACTAATTTTCCTAGTGATACTGTACCATTACATGTCTCACAGAAGATAATCAAAATTCAAGGTTGAAGCAAGAAAGGTTTTGTTGGAGTCTGGTCGGCAAATTGACCGTAAATCTACACGAATTCGCACAGATACAGTATGAAATTACGGTAGAAATATACAATATACAAAGTTTGTATATTTGCTTTGTTTTGTATATGTATATGTATATTTTGAAAACTTTGTATTTTGTGTATGTATATGTATATATACAAAAAAAATATACAAAGAAATATACAAAAAAAATATACAAAATCCACTTTGTATATGAAAATATTGCCCACTGTACTAGCGGCAAGCTTTCTTCAGAAATGGAAGGGGCATAGACAGCCGATAATTTGTAACACAAAAAACATTTATTGAAATTTGATAGAAATACGCGAATATTTGCCCGAATTCCGTAAAATGACAAAAATAGAACTCCGTTTATTGACGAATGTGAATGCAGAAATTGTAAGGTCATATGCCAATAAGAATTTGTAACACAGTTTTACAGTTTCAATAAATCGCAATTTAGAAAAATTTTGCATTGAATAGCTAAAGAAAAATGTAAAAAAATCAACATTTTCATCTGATGGGCTAGCGGCAAAACTTCTTCAGAAATTGTAAGCGCAGAGACTATGGATAATTAGAAACATGAAAGAAATTTTCTGCAAATGCTAAATTTGATAGAAATGTTCAAAACTTGACAGAAATGTCAACATTTCGCTACTTTCCAAAACTTTTGTTGATTGATGAATGTCAACCTAGAATAGAAAGGGCGTACTCCAAGAGGAGTTCCTGAACAAGCTGTTTTAAAAAAGTTGAGTTGTTTTATTAATACAGAGTGGTTTGTGAGTGTTTTAAAGTGGAAGAGTAAAAGAGTGGATACTTTTGTAAAGTATTTCGAAGCCTTTCCGATATGACGCGCGCCCGCCCGGAGTCCACTATTCATGCGCTACTTCTGACACGCTCCTTTCTGAAAGGTTCTTGCAGGGCAACATTGGGATCGCCCGGGATTATTTTTTTGAGCAAGGCACACGCATTTCTGAGCGGTTGTTGCAGGGCAACATTGGGATCGCCCGGGATTAATTATTTTTGCAGACAAAGTTGTTCGTAAGACAAGGGTTTAAAAAAAACAAACGTATTTCTTTAGGAATGACCGTTCAACACCTGCCTCAACGTAAGCTTTCAAACGGTCGAACGAATGCCGCTCTACAACGTAAGACGAGCGAGTTAGGGCCCATTTGCTGTTTGAACCTTTGGGTTACTGTAGTTCGCGTATTCAAACTTTTGAGTTTCGACCAATAGAAGAACAAATGGTCAGTGAGTCAAGAGCTATCCAGCAACTCAAAATCGTCTCTCTACGACGCACGCCGAGCGAGTTAGAGCGATTCCTATGCTAAAAACGCAAGAATGTCGCTTTTCGTGTGGCGTGTTTGCGTAATTAACACAAGTTTTAATGCCAAACGAAAGAGCACGTCCAGACCTTTTAGTTGACCTATCGCACGCCGCTCTACGACGTAAGACGAGCGTGTTAGAGCCGTTTTGCGTTTTGGACTTTCGGGTTACTGTAGCGCGCGCAATTCAAACTTTTGAATTTCAACTTCTCTTAACGGAATTATCAGTGTGCCGAAACCTATTCAACGAACTCAAGATCGTCTCTCTATGACGGAAGACGAGCGAGTTAGATAAGTTTTGCGTTTTAAACCTTTGGGTTACTGTAGCTCCCGAAATTCAAACTTTTGAGTTTCGACCAATAGAAGAACAAATGATCAGTGTGTCGAGAGCTATCCAACCAACCCAAGATCGTCTCCGTACGACGCACGCTGAGCGAGTTAGAGCGATTTTTGCGTTAAAAACGCGAGAATGTCGCTTTTCGTGTTGCGTGTTTGCGTAATTAACAAAAGTTTTAATGCCAAACGAAAGAGCACGTCGACACCTTTTAGTTGACCTATCGCACGCCGCTCTACGATGTAAGACGAGCGAGTAATAGCCGTTTTTAGTTTGAACCTTCGGGTTACTGTAGCGCGCGCAATTCAAACTTTTGAGCGCCGATTTCTCGGGGCACATTACCAGTAAGTCGAGACCTTTCCGTAGAGCCCAAGATCTCCTTTCTACAACTTACCAACGCCGAGATCTGAGAGCGTAACAGACGAACGCACGCACGCACGCACGCACGGACGATAAGCTCTCGTAGGGGTTCGCCCGGCTGAGGCCGGGCGAAACAAGCTGTGTGTGTAAAAAGTTCAACCTATACTTTGTGTCTGTCAAATTTTGGTGAACAGCATTGTGAACTTTGTACGCATCGTTAGCCGCATCTGGAGAAAGTGTCTTGAGAATGTGTACCTTAATGCCAAGTGCAGCTATCCCCACGATACGGTTGTCTGTACAGCTGATCTAAAGCTCAGTGATATCGCCGCGTTCGCTATATGTTATCGGCATGATACGACGCCGTTTATCTGATGTTTCCTACCTGTGTGAAAACGTCACATCCAACAAAAAAACTTGCCAAAAGTTTGGTGCGAGGGAATTCCTGTTTTCAGCATACGCATATCTGTTTCCGAGTGCACATTCATCAATAAACAGCTGTTCTGGCCATCAGGCGAAAACCTTGATTTTGAAATTTTCTTAAATTTTAATTCTAAATATCTCGAAATTGGAATTTAACAAAACTGTAGAACTATGTCACAAATTCTTCTTGGCAAACGGCCTTACCATTTCTGCGTTCAAATTCGTCAAAAAACGACGTTCTATTTTGTTGATTTATGGAATTTTGAAAAATAATCACGTATTTCTATTAAATTCCACATTTGCAAAAAATTTCTCTTGCGTTACAAATTATCCGCAGTCTATACTCTTTCCATTTCTGAAGAAATTTCGCCGCTGCATCATCAGGTGAAAAAGTCGATTTTCGACATTTTCATATTTTGATTGGAAATATCTCGAAATTGCAATTTTGGAAAACTTCAAAACTATGTCACAAATTCTTATCGGCATACGACCTTTCCATTTCTGCATTCACATTCGTCATTAAATGACTTTGTATTTTAGTCAATTTATGCAATTTTGACAAATAATCGCGTATTTCTATTAAATTCCACATCTGTAAAAAATTTCATTTGTGTTACAAATTATCCGCGGTCCATGCTCCTTCCATTTCTGAAGAAATTTCGCGGCTAGCGCGTCAGACAAAAAAGTCGATTTTCGACATTTTCGAATTTTAATTGCAAATATCTCGAAAATGCGAACTTAGCAACAGAAACGGACATCGGATCCATACTCAGCGACTCTTCTCTACTTGACCACATATGCCACATATCTTACTTCGGTGCCACGGACAGACAGACAGACACACAGACAGACACACAGACAGACATTGTCAACCGTATATATGTTACGTCCACTTTCCGCATTCGTCCAGAAGCCGCATAATGCGGATTCTGGACGCGTCGGCGTCCAGTTTCCGCATAATGCCGTTTCTGGACGACACGGCGTCCAGTATACGCATTGGAAAGAAGAGGCATGCATTACCGTCCATGCGTAATCTGGACGTCCAGAATCAGCATTTCTTTGCTATCATGACGGAGGCGCACAGCAGGCCTGAGCAGGGGGTGAAGTACCGGGTGTCCCAAAAAAAAGTGAACACTTTCTCTCCAGCTCATAACTCGCTGTTAGGTTAACAAATCTCAACCAAATTTTACACGTGCAGACATTATAGTGTTACACTTCAGTGCACCAAATTTTGTTCACGAAGTCCTTACACAAGCATGGCTACAGTCGGTCTAGTGTGGGACATGTACAACCACTTCGACCCACGCAGTCCCCGTGTTTCAAGATCACAAACTGCAATTGAATCTTGCTTAGATCAACGCCAGGGGATCGACAAATCATTGTGTATCAAATTTGGCTTCGATGTGTTCCACATTAACCTTAGCAACAGCCTCCAGCCTGGCGCGAAAGCCGAGACCTCTCCATTCCAAGAAAGCACCCCGGAATCACGTCTTGTGGAAGATTTATTCTAACGTCCCAAATCTTCCTTTTCAAAGCATCCAACAACACAAATGTTGTGCATTTGATGCTTTTATATACAGTTCGCATAATTATTTGCGTTGCCCACAGTTGCAGAAGGGTATAATCAAAAGACGCCATCCTGCCTGAAACGCGCGCAGATCGCGAAGAGATTTGAGCCCGAGCAGCTCGTGTGCTCGTAAGTCAAGTAATCCTGAACCGATTCGGCTAAAAATTGTAACGGTTATCCACAACACATTCGGGTATGCGAATACAAAGTTTCATTGAAATTGATTCACTGAGGCACAAGTTACAAGCTGGAGAAAAAGTGTTCACTTTTTTCTGGGACACCCGGTAGATGGAGGAGTGTCCACCCCACTTACAGTTTGCACTAAAACTCGGCCGGCGTCGCGCCTGGCGGGTCGAAAACTGAGGCTTAGCGCGACCACCAACTTCAGGGCGCGCGGAGCGCGCCCTGAAGTCGGTCACCGGTCGCGTTAAGCCTAAGCTTCGACCCGCCAGACTGCGACGCCGACTGACTCTTGTGCAGCGTGGGCGCAGGGCGAGCCTAAGCATAGCCTTATTTCAAAGGAAAATCATACTTTCAAAGACAACAACACTGTAATCAATCAAAGAATGCGTATTCTTGACGTCCAAGTTACGCATATAGAGCCAGGAGCATGCTTCTCCTTCTCCAAAGCGGCTTCTGGACGGCACCGCGTCCACAATCCGCATTATGCGGCTTCTGGACGCGTCGCCGTCCAGAAGCCGCATATGCGGATTCTGGACGAATGCGGATTCTGGTCGTCACATATATACACCTCGCCGCGCTGAGGCGCGGCGAAAAAAGAACCACCGCACCAAACTTTTGGCAAGTTTTTTTGTTGGATGTGTCGATTTCACACCGGTAGGAAACACCAGACAAACGGCGTCGTATCATGCGGACAACATATAGCGAACGCGGCGGTATCACTGAGCTTTAGATCAGCTGTACAGACAAGCGTATCGTGAGGATAGCTGCACTTGGGATTAAGGTACACGTTCTCAAGACACTTTCTCCAGATGCGGCCAACGATGTGTACAATGTTCACTATACTGTTCACCAAAATTTGACGGACACAAGGTATAGGTTGAACTTTTTACACACACAGCTTGTTAGTCCCAGCAATTCCGCAGCAGCGCCAGTCAGGTGCAGCGTCAGATGTGCCTGAAGAAGTGGAAGTGGACTGCTATTCTGGTGGCTCTGTCCGTCGTAGTGACCACTGTAATAATTCTGCTGATCCTACTCCAGTTGGGCGTCTTTCACTGGAACTAATTAGGAGTGTGGTAACAGTGAGAGGAGATTAATTGGTGGTTGTGATAAGGGATCGGAAAACAGTCGATGTGACGTTTCGACGTGACGGACGACCTTGCGGAGTGTCCTGTTACTTGCGCGTCAAAACTCGCGGAACGAGATTCTGGTGATACAGGAGTGCAATTGTTAATTGGACTATGTGTTAATGTCGGTTGGTGTTTTCGGCTAATCTCTGCGCTCGCTTAGCGCTGTGTAGAGTATGTGTGCTTGCTTAAGTTTAGGCGTCTCCTCTACTGTTACGAAGTAGGTTTGGAAATTTCCAACTACATTGTATATTGATTTGTAGTAATGAGGCGAGGCCTATCGTATCCAATCCGCCAGTACCGCAACTCGTGCTTATTGCTACAACATTAGGTATCTCTGCTATCGCGTTGTGCTAATGAATGGCCAGTGTTAACCGACCCTCTATCGACTGTCCCACTTCACAATGTGAGTGATTCCTGTAGTGCGCCTGTCTGTTCAGTGATTCGTTGCTGAACGACGTCTGACGAATCACCGGGGTGGCTGTGGGCAAACCCAGTTAGAATGCGGACAACGCTGCGCTTTTATTACCACAAGAGATATTGGAGTTACATACCCCTTTAGATCTAGCGACGTCCGTAGACGTCTGCTAACTTGGCTAACTTGAGTTGGCGGTGCACTCCTCAGCAGGTTTTTGAGCGCAAAACCAAGCTAGCGAGTTAGCGGTGAATTGACTGCTAACCCAGCAGGATATAAGGGGATATGTATTCGACGCAAATTGACAGCACAGCACATCGTTTGATACACAGAGATACGGTGTACCCTTATAAATGCCTTGTAACTCTGTCGCACTGATTCACGGCGCGAATAACACCTGCCGCAGCGGTTTCAAGACTCGCTCTTAGACACTTCCCCTATTCTTCTTTTCCTCAAAGTACATCGTCACCGAAAGTGCGTACCCTTTCAAACTCTTCTTTTGAGTGTCGCCCGTAGGCGTACGGCCTATATTAGTGTAGTACTTTTCTGGCGCGCCCAAAAAACCACCTACATACATTGTATAGTCGCGCGTAGGAGAGACGGACGCAGGCCACTTTTCTGCTGGTCACAGAGTTTTCTGCCCGCCTATGCGAAAGCACCCTAACTACGTAACTAGACAGGGTGTTTGCTTTAGAAATAACTCGACCAATCAACGTCCCCCCCCCCCTTCATCTTATTCCAGCTTGCACGTGCGATGCGGCGCCGAAAACTGGATTCTCGCGTGTCTGTCAGGTCAGGCGGTCGGCCCCTCGAGCCTTATCTTAATTGTTGCTTAATTCGGTCGGGTCTCCTACCAACCATCAACGGCATACATACATAGGTGTCTACCCATTCCAAAAGTGTGGCCCGGCAGTGCATATCTGGCCCGAGCGGCTTGTCCAAAGTGCAGCACAATTTAAGGCGAGACACTAGGGTTCTAGAATGACAGCAGATAGATTCGCCAGTTATATCGAATTCAAATTAGATTCGATGTAATTGAAATTAGGTCGGCCAGGCCAGTTAGTAATGTGAGACTCGATCGGTCTGGGACCCAATAATTCTCTACTTTCATCGTACAGAGTGGCTGGCGACAGACCGTACCGTAATCTGCAGATTGTCTGCAGACTGGCGAGTGTTAGAGGCAATCGCTGTGGTTGTCACGCAGCTCGGCTTGTCTCGTAAAACGTAATTTGACTAATAGTCGCGTATTTCCATTAAATTCCACATCTGTAAAAAATTTCATTTGTGTTACAAATTATCCGCGGTCCATGCTCCTTCCATTTCTGAAGAAATTTCGCGGCTAGCGCGTCAGACAAAAAAGTCGATTTTCGACATTTTCGAATTTTAATTGCAAATATCTCGAAAATGCGAACTTAGCAACAGAAACGGACATCGGATCCATACTCAGCGACTCTTCTCTACTTGACCACATATGCCACATATCTTACTTCGGTGCCACGGACAGACAGACAGACACACAGACAGACACACAGACAGACATTGTCAACCGTATATATGTTACGTCCACTTTCCGCATTCGTCCAGAAGCCGCATAATGCGGATTCTGGACGCGTCGGCGTCCAGTTTCCGCATAATGCCGTTTCTGGACGACACGGCGTCCAGTATACGCATTGGAAAGAAGAGGCATGCATTACCGTCCATGCGTAATCTGGACGTCCAGAATCAGCATTTCTTTGCTATCATGACGGAGGCGCACAGCAGGCCTGAGCAGGGGGTGAAGTAGATGGAGGAGTGTCCACCCCACTTACAGTTTGCACTAAAACTCGGCCGGCGTCGCGCCTGGCGGGTCGAAAACTGAGGCTTAGCGCGACCACCAACTTCAGGGCGCGCGGAGCGCGCCCTGAAGTCGGTCACCGGTCGCGTTAAGCCTAAGCTTCGACCCGCCAGACTGCGACGCCGACTGACTCTTGTGCAGCGTGGGCGCAGGGCGAGCCTAAGCATAGCCTTATTTCAAAGGAAAATCATACTTTCAAAGACAACAACACTGTAATCAATCAAAGAATGCGTATTCTTGACGTCCAAGTTACGCATATAGAGCCAGGAGCATGCTTCTCCTTCTCCAAAGCGGCTTCTGGACGGCACCGCGTCCACAATCCGCATTATGCGGCTTCTGGACGCGTCGCCGTCCAGAAGCCGCATATGCGGATTCTGGACGAATGCGGATTCTGGTCGTCACATATATACACCTCGCCGCGCTGAGGCGCGGCGAAAAAAGAACCACCGCACCAAACTTTTGGCAAGTTTTTTTGTTGGATGTGTCGATTTCACACCGGTAGGAAACACCAGACAAACGGCGTCGTATCATGCGGACAACATATAGCGAACGCGGCGGTATCACTGAGCTTTAGATCAGCTGTACAGACAAGCGTATCGTGAGGATAGCTGCACTTGGGATTAAGGTACACGTTCTCAAGACACTTTCTCCAGATGCGGCCAACGATGTGTACAATGTTCACTATACTGTTCACCAAAATTTGACGGACACAAGGTATAGGTTGAACTTTTTACACACACAGCTTGTTAGTCCCAGCAATTCCGCAGCAGCGCCAGTCAGGTGCAGCGTCAGATGTGCCTGAAGAAGTGGAAGTGGACTGCTATTCTGGTGGCTCTGTCCGTCGTAGTGACCACTGTAATAATTCTGCTGATCCTGCTCCAGTTGGGCGTCTTTCACTGGAACTAATTAGGAGTGTGGTAACAGTGAGAGGAGATTAATTGGTGGTTGTGATAAGGGATCGGAAAACAGTCGATGTGACGTTTCGACGTGACGGACGACCTTGCGGAGTGTCCTGTTACTTGCGCGTCAAAACTCGCGGAACGAGATTCTGGTGATACAGGAGTGCAATTGTTAATTGGACTATGTGTTAATGTCGGTTGGTGTTTTCGGCTAATCTCTGCGCTCGCTTAGCGCTGTGTAGAGTATGTGTGCTTGCTTAAGTTTAGGCGTCTCCTCTACTGTTACGAAGTAGGTTTGGAAATTTCCATCTACATTGTATATTGATTTGTAGTAATGAGGTGAGGCCTACCGTATCCAATCCGCCAGTACCGCAACTCGTGCTTATTGCTACAACATTAGGTATCTCTGCTATCGCGTTGTGCTAATGAATGGCCAGTGTTAACCGACCCTCTATCGACTGTCCCACTTCACAATGTGAGTGATTCCTGTAGTGCGCCTGTCTGTTCAGTGATTCGTTGCTGAACGACGTCTGACGATTCACCGGGGTGGCTGTGGGCAAACCCAGTTAGAATGCGGACACCGCTGCGCTTTTATTACCACAAGAGATATTGGAGTTACATACCCCTTTAGATCTAGCGACGTCCGTAGACGTCTGCTAACTTGGCTAACTTGAGTTGGCGGTGCACTCCTCAGCAGGTTTTTGAGCGCAAAACCAAGCTAGCGAGTCAGCGGTGAATTGACTGCTAACCCAGCAGGATCCAAGGGGATATGTATTCGACGCAAATTGACAGCACAGCACATCGTTTGATACGCAGAGATACGGTGTACCCTTATAAATGCCCTGTAACTCTGTCGCACTGATTCACGGCGCGAATAACACCTGCCGCCGCGATTTCAAGACTCGCTCTTAGACACTTTCCCTATCCTTTTTTCCTCAAAGTACATCGTCGCCGAAAAAGTGCGCACCCTTTCAAACTCTTCTTTCGAGTGTCGCCCGTAGGCGTACGGCCTATATTTCGGGTCCGTAGTGCTTTTCTCGTGCGCCCAAAAAACCACCTACATACATTGTATAGTCGCGCGTAGGAGAGACGGACGCAGGCCACTTTTCTGCTGGTCACAGAGTTTTCTGCCCGCCTATGCGAAAGCAACCTAACTACGTAACTAGACAGGGTGTTTGCTTTAGAAATAACTCGACCAATCAACGTCCCCCCCCCCCCCCCTTCATCTTATTCCAGTTTGCACGTGCGATGCGGCGCCGAAAACTGGATTCTCGCGTGTCTGTCACGTCAGGCGGTCGGCCCCTCGAGCCTTATCTTAATTGTTGCTTAATTCGGTCGGGATACCAACCATCAACGGCATACATACATAAGTGTCTACCCATTCCAAAAGTGTGGTCCGGCAGTGCATATCTGGCCCGAGCGGCTTGTCCAAAGTGCAGCACAATTTGGGGCGAGACACTAGGGTTCTAGAATGACAGCAGATAGATTCGCCAGTTATATCGAATTCAAATTAGATTCGATATGCAGTAATTGAAATTAGGTCGGCCAGGCCAGTTAGTAATGTGAGACTCGATCGGTCTGGGACCCAATAATTCTCTACTTTCATCGTACAGAGTGGCTGGCGACAGACCGTACCGTAATCTGCAGATTGTCTGCAGACTGGCGAGTGTTAGAGGCAATCGTTGTGGTTGTCACGCAGCTCGGCTTGTCTCGTAAAACGTGACACTTTCCCGAAAATCGGATACAACGTTTTCCGCGATGCTGCGCCCGCCGATCGACTTTACGCTTCACTGTGTCGCGTGTGATGTGCTTCGCACCCGCCCATTGACTAGGCGTCATATGGAACGATGTCGTTCACATCTATCCAGCAATCATGGTTGGCGCGGCAGCGCCAAACCATAATACCCCCCCCCCCCCCCCCCCCCGGGGTTTGTTCCATGAAGGACGCGCGCACCTTTTCCCATCGTCACGATGTTTGTTTCTCGGGCTGTACTAAACGGAAGTGGATGCAATTTGGCACACTAAAGGACTTTATCATAAATAGATTAAATTCCAAATTTGGTAAAAATCGGTACAGTGTAGCAAAAGTTACAGGAGCAAAAAGGATCGCGGCGCGTTTCTTGTCCCACGGGCGGGGTGAATTCTCCGTCTTCTCCTCCTTCTCCTTCTCCAGATCACGCTCTAACGTCCATCAATCAGGATCTCGTCCAGTCGCCTTCCATTCTTCCCACCGATGGTTGCGCGCACATAACACCAACCCCCGAAGTGCCCCCGCTCATTCAGGAGGCCCTGCATAGGTGTCCCAAAATTGTCCTGTTAAGTTTTGTGCGTGCCTCAAAGTGCCCCCGCTCGTTCAGGAGGCCCTGCATAAATGTCACAAAATTGTCCTGTTAAGTTTTGAGCGTGCCTCGAAGTGCTCCCGCTCGTTCAGGAAGCCCTGCATAGGTGTCCCAAAATTGTCCTGTTCGCTTTGTGCGTGCCTCAAAGTGCCCCCGCTTGTTCAGGAGGCCCTGCATAGGTGTCGCAAAATTGTCCTGTTAAGCTGTGTGCGTGTAGCAAAGCGCCGCATTTGCTACACCATAGGAATATCGTTTAATACTCTTACTTTTACATGCTTCATACTTGGAACATATTCCCCTTTCTGCCTTTAGGCATTTTACATTAAATGTCTCAAGTTCCATTACATGATCTCTACCTTCACCAACTGTATGATACCGTGGCACCGAAGTAAAATATGTGACATATGTGGTCAAGTAGAGTCGAGGTCGCTGAGTACGAATCCGATGTCCGTTTCTGTTGCTAATTTCGCATTTTCGAGATATTTACAATTAAAATATGAAAATGTCAAAAATCGACTTCTTCACCTGATGAGGTAGCGGCGAAATTTCTTCAGAAATGGAAAGAGCATAGATAGCGGATAATTTGTAACACAAAAGAAATTTTTTGCAAATATGGAATTTAATAGAAATACGCGACTTTTTGTCAAAATTTCGTAAAATGAAAAAAATTGAACGTTATTTATTGACAAATGTGAATGTAGAAATGGAAAGGTCGTGTGCCAGTAAGAATTTGTGACATAGTTCTACAGTTTTAAAAAATGGCAATTTCGAGATATTTACGATTAAAATGCAAATATGTCGAAAATCGACTTCTTCATCTGATGAGCTAGAGGTGAAATTTCTTCAGAAATGGCAAGGACACAGCCCGTAGATAATTTGTAACACAAAATAAGATTTTTGCAAATGTGGAATTTGGTTAAAATACGCGATTATTTGTCAAAATTTCATAAATCGACAAAAATCGAACGTGATATATTGACAAAAGTGACTGCCGAAATGGGAAGGCCGCACGTCAAGAAGACTTTATGACACAGTTCAACAGTTTTCAAAAGTTGTAGTTTTGAGATATTCACAATTAAAATACGAAAATGTCAAAAATCGGCTTTTTCGTCCGATGAACTAGCGGCAAAATTTCTTCAGAAATGGCAGGCGCATAGACAACGGATTTGATAATTGTGAACGCAGAAACAGAGAGATCGCGCGCCAAACGGAATTCCTGGTAGAGAACGGCACAGAAAACATTGGCAAGTTTTTTTGTTCGATGCGGCTTATCACACTAATATAAACTTCAGATGAACGGCGTCGTATCATGCCGATAACATATAGCGAACGCGGCGATATCACTGAGCTTTAGATCAGCTGTACAGACAACCGTATCGTGAGAAAAGCTGCACTTGATTTGTGGTACACGTTCTCGAGATACCTTCTCTAGATAC
>JASAMZ010007464.1:5000-12500 GCA_030248115.1 Linhomoeus sp. GSCO2_2 | reverse complement strand
TGAGTGCCTCACTCCGTCACTCGGTTGCATCACAAAACACTTGACCACAAAATATAACACTTGCACCGCAAAACACCTCTTACCGTAACTACGACGTCGACCGTCGCAGTTACGCATCCCAATTGCACCCTTTTGTCTTTACAAACAGCGCCAAATACTAGCAAACGAACTCATAGTGCTCGTTTTCGTGCTGACGTGAAGGCTGCTAATTTGGGTTGCGTGGATTTTCTAGTGTCGGACAAGGCAACCTAATTTCCCGGCGTCAATCAAGGCGAGCGGTTCTTTATTAGACAGTCCCACTTGCAAATGAGCACCGTGCGACCTCGTAAAGCGTCTGCAGTGTGGACGACAGGGGTGTCCAAATTTCAGTATGTGCGTGCACAACAGGTTTCTTTGATCGGAGACAGCGAAACGATGGGTGACATCGACTGAACATTGTCGTGTGTGCATGTTTCTGTCGTGGGTCCATGTGTATTCTCAGTTTGTACGGTTTAAAAGCTATTAGAATGAATACTGTAGTCGAGAGTCCGCAATACTCCATAACCGAGTTAGTAGGCGTGCCCCTAACCATTTGACCGAAAGTTTGCGTCTGCAACCCATTCGTGAAGAGAGTGCGAAGAGAAAGTGAACCAAACTTACAAAGTACAACAGTAGTACAGTGCGTTCCGAGCCAGAGTGTTATTGATAGAGAATGGCAAACGAGACGAATACTCCGATCCCAATTCGTATGTCGGTTCCGCCGCTGCTGGCCAACGTTTGGCTGTCCATCAACTATGTTCAGGTTACTTCAGAGTTGACTCAGCTACATTAGAACATGATTTTCTGCAGTAGCTCCACTTTATTACGAGGCAGTTGGCAAATTCTGTATCCTCAATTTCGATTGCAATTTTCCTGTAATTTTGTTTTAGTGTACTTTTATTGTTTAATTTAGTTATACTATTGAATGTCATTTGCAGGTTTCATCATCTACCTAATTACACTTTCATTTCCAGTGCATTCTGATGGTCTCGGGCAACGGCCTGGTTCTCGTCAGCGTGTTGCGCACCAAGCAGCTCCTCCAACGAAAGGAGATTCTGGTTCTTCTGCTCGTCGTCTGGGCCGACTTTGTCTACGGAACTACCGCGTTCAAGCACACTCTGTTTAAAAGCTTGCTGTCCAGTTTTAACGCGCAAGTAACAAGCGCGCTCCAGTGCATGCTATACAACCCGGACTATCCTCTACTTTATGTGACCAGGCAAGTCGTCAGCCTAGCCCTATTGGCGATCAGCTGCGATAGGTTTGTGGCCGTGATTTGGGCCAATTGGTACTTCCACTGCAAGAACGGCTACGCCCACAAGTTGCACATAGGCCTGAACTGCTATCTCGTGGTCGCGTTCGTTTTAGCCTACCCGATTAGCTATTTCGGCGCGCAGGTTCCGAACGCTTGCTTGAATCCCACGTACATCTTTCCGCGATGGTACGAGTACTACACGGACGTGGTTTCGACCGGTTGCGGCGTCTTGTCGGTCGCTGTCTACGTCGCGCTAATTGTAGCCAACAAAAAGTTGGGCAACAGATTTTCGTTCTTCGGCGGCAGTCAGGCCAGAGCTTTGCATTTGAAGCGCCAGCGCAAAATGTACAAAACCGTGGGAATAATCTGCTTCTTCACCATGATTTTCCACGTCGTACCCTACAGTATGGTGATGTTCAATCGATTTTCTGGTCTAGTCAGCGGCAAGTTTGTCGCGAACTTTTTCCTCGCCTCATTTACGCTGATCCGTATAAATTCGCTGGCGAATATTTTTATTTTTATGTGGAAAATGCGTGAAATTCGCGAGGCGGTTGTTTGTACTCTGCGTTGCCAGACGTACGCAGGACCAAATAAAATTTCGGTTGTGACACCCGTTAGAGAAGGGAATGTGGAGAACTGACCTACCGATGTGTGCGCTATACGCTGCCCTCTTGTCAGCTGGTGTTGCACGCGTACGCTGCGAAATTCTGTAAAGAAATTTCTGTTCCACCGATCACAAACTCGGAGCAATGCACAGTACCTACAATATACGCAACCGTTTGTTCGCACTCAATGCGTTCGCTTCACTGTTGTCTGGGTTGGGCTACTGTGCTGCGGCAAATGTCAATTTCACAGCAAACTTCCATTAGGGACGACGATAGCGATCTCTCCTCTTCGTCTCTCACACTGGGGAGAACCAGCCGCAAGCTGCCGGAAGACGGAAGAATTCACCCGCGCCAAAACAACGCAAGCCGTGTGACGTATTCACTGTCGGCCCGGAATCGATGTCTGGGCATTGTGTGTCCTTTTGGGAATCCGCGCAGAATAGGATACTGTAACGAAATACGGTATGTACCCGCAGCGCGCGTGCCTTTAAGAAATCGCCGCGTCGCATAATTCTGGCTACAGCCGTAGAGATTTGACGACATGATGTCAAGTCGCATCACTAGAGACGACTGCGAGTGAGTCAGTCACATGTGACATGCGCATTGGCGTCTCGCGCCGTCTTAGATTGCCCTATACAGATACTGTATTATCGAGTCGATGCCCTCTGAAATCGGAACCTATGCTGGTCCGCCCCATTCGCTTGACGTTCGGATTGCGGTACTATGTGCTGTGTCGGCTTGATAAAGAAGAAACTTTGAACTTTGAGCTTAGTTCTCTTCTCCAACCCAACAGACCATTCTCTGCTCAACCTCGTTGGGAGTCGATCGTTTCCTGTCTTCTTTTCTCGTTTGTTTACGTTCGCGCAGGTTTACGGTAGCTGGGCGGGATTATTTCCTAGAAGAGGTTCCCGCCGCTGTTTTGTGGGCTGGGCAATACACTGCAATTCGGCAAATCATGACTAATAGGCGACGATAGCTCGTCGACGATTTTTCCAACTGACCAACCCATTGTAGTCTGTCTGGAACACGCGAATTGAACAATGAAGTTCCAGGGTCCATTGTAATGCGCAGACTCTTCGAAGATTCTCATTAAAGATCCCCTTTGCCTGCCGTCCTCGAAATTCAACAGAGTCGAGTCGCAATCGGCCTGTGTACCACTTCTGTCTTGAAAGAGTCACTTCTGTCATCTCCTCCCGCAGCGCGGTTAGAGACGGATCGAATTCAAAAGACGTGTATCCCACGCAACTTTATTGTCTCCCGAACCCGCCTACTCGCCGCGCGAGCGTGCCTAAAAGCAAGCGAACGGAGAAGGAGGGCGTCCGAAAAAGTTCGCTTCGCTCCAAGATGGCGCTAAGAACGAGGACGATTTGCGCAGCCCCACTTCTGTTGGTCGTCGTCGTCTGGGCGACCGCCACGCCTGTTGTAACAGGAAAGAATGAAGGGAAGTGGAGGAGACAGGACTGCGAAAACGACACTAGGCGACTGGGTGGGAAATTCGAGCACTTCTTGTAAAATAGGCCTCGATTTCGTAGTTGATTCGGCGCGTGTGTAATATCTCCTGTCTTCAGAGCTGCTCGAGCAAGAAGGCAACAAATGTGTCAGCACGAGCCTAGGATGGATTGTGGGGAAGTCAGTAAGGTTCGGAGGGGAAAAGAAATGGATGGTGTTTCGAGGCATTCCTTATGCTCGCCCACCCATGGGTGGTCTGAGATTCAGGGTAAGGTGCTGGTTTGTCGTTGACATTGCAGACGACGACGACGACGACGACGACGATGATGATGATGATGATGATGATGATGATGATGATGATGATGATGATGATGATGATGATGATGATGATGATGATGATGATGATGATGATGATGATGATGATGATGATGATGATGATGATGATGATGATGATGATGATGATGATGATGATGATGATGATGATGATGATGATGATGATGATGATGATGATGATGATGATGATGATGATGATGATGATGATGATGATGATGATGATGATGATGATGATGATGATGATGATGATGATGATGAGGGGGGGGGGGGGGGGGGGGGGGGGGGGGGGGGGGGGGGGGGGGGGGGGTGATGATGATGATGATGATGATGATGATGATGATGATGATGATGATGATGATGATGATGATGATGATGATGATGATGATGATGATGATGATGATGATGATGATGATGATGATGATGATGATGACGACGACGATGATGATGATGATGACGACGACGATGATGATGATGATGATGATGATGATGATGATGACGACGACGACGACGACGACGACGACGACGACGACGACGACGACGACGACGACGACGACGACGACGACGACGACGGTGGCGGCGGCGACGACGACGACGACGACGACGACGACGGTGGCGGCGGCGACGACGACGACGACGACGGCGGCTATTAATCGTCGAACCCGTCTGCGTCTGCTTTCAGAAGCCGGAGACCCTCAACGCGACGGAGCTTAATTGGCTAGAATTTCCTCTCAATGCGACGGAGTACAAACCGTGGTGTCACGGCGTGTCGCGAATTCCTACCGACGTCGACTTTCTCAAACTATTTACCTGCAGGCGTGATAAGTTTCCGGAACGACCAGAGTGTTCCAGCGAAAACTGCCTCTATCTCAACGTCTATGCGCCTCAAACTAGCATTGTATGTTCTCGAGCTGAATCGATTTTTACGATTGAAATTATGTTGTCAGTAAAGCAGAAGAAATTTCCAGAAGACCGCCAGGTTTCCAGTCTTGGTTATTCTCAACGATCAGTGGACGGTCGAGGGGACGGACGAAGCTGGCGTTGTAACAAGACTCGTCAGCACCACTGACAAAAGGGGAAACGTGTACGGCAGAATGGTTGTGGTCACTGTCAACTACAGACAGGATCTATTTGGTGAATACCGGCTTGAAATTGACATGATAAAATGAACGCGTTAGACATAACAAAATGGAAGTGTGGCAAATCGAAACGAAGCACCTAAGTATGACGAAATATCCAAAAGAGCAGCACAAAGCACAATAGGGCACACAGAAGCAGCAACATAACAGATCAAAAAAGCTCGTGAGTGAACTATTAAGTTACCATAGTAAATATGAACCAACGAATCAACAAGTAAATCAATAACTGAATATGTTAGTTTGAATTATTAATAAACAAACAAATACATAAATAAATAAAGGAAGAAATAATAAATAAATAAATAAACAAATAAATAAATGAGTAAATAAGTGATTGAATAAATAAATAACTACAAAGTGCACACACATTACATATCAAGCTAAACAATATTCCGTGTACCTCCTATATTCAATTCAAGGCTTCTTCTCCACCGATGTCGAATACCCACCGACACCGGGAAACTGGGGTTTGTGGGATCAGGTCGCCGCCATCAACTGGGTCATCAACCACATCGAATCGTTCAACGGAAATCCCAAGAAAATCACGCTGTTTGGCCACGGATGGGGCGCCCAGTCAGCTCTAGCGCAGCTTGTCGCGGGACAAGTTACAGGTTTGGATACTGTAGGTGGATGCTGTGCTTTCAGTGTGGATACTGTCTCTTGATTACTGCAAATGTCGACAAGTCGACGACTTTTGACACGCGTTTCCGTCGCGTGAGAGTGACCCTATGGTTTGGTACACAATCTACATCGGCGCATTTCATTCGACCTCAGTCGCTCGCCGATTGCGGCACTTTGCACCGCGGACGGCTTGCCCAGAAAGAAACTGTGATCGTTGTATGAATTGATTCCACAGAGCACAAGGTGGAAAACTTTGACTCAAAAGTCGGCACAAGTTCGTTGTGCATTTCGCAATGATTCTAATTGAGAAGTAGTCAATCATCCACCCACTATTCTTTCATCTTCCAGAGCACATTTCCACAATTATCGCCTTGTCGGGAACGCCTGAAGACCACGACGGCCTAAGACCGCCTTTGGAAGTCGCCGCTTTCGCCCAGAAGCTAGGCAGAGCAACAAAGAGTTCCGAGGCTTCAGATAGCGATGCTTCTGACGAAGAGTGGGTCTGTCTCGACGACGAGACAGAGGATACGGACGTCGATTGCCTGAGAGAGAAGCGCAACGCGACGGCTGCGGAGAAGCTGCTCGAGACCGTACAACAGTTGACGGAGTCCGCTGAGGTTGGTACTCACCATATTTACCCTTTCGTAGTTTTCAAACACTTCGCTGCCTGCAGTGATTGAGTTGCTTTGAGGACTGATGGAGTTGCTATGCTACACATTCTACTGTGCATATGCTACAGTACATAGCGCGCTGAGTTACATATTCTATTGGCTAACGTCTGCTGAATCGGCCGGTTGTTTTGTGTGAAGTGCGTACTCGCCGTTGTTTGCGCTCCAGGCTCGCAGTCTGGGCGGCCTCTTCGGAATGGTGAACGATTCAGCCGAGCCGGGTGGCTTCTTCAGCGGCGGTTGGAATGAAATGATTGCCAAAATCTCCAGGAACAAAACCATCCCAGTGATAATGGGCTATCCTTCAAAAGCGGGCGTCTCTTTTGGTGAGCTGTGCAAGATTCACCTTAATACGCGCAAATCAATTATGCTCGTCAACAAAAGCCACTTTCAGGCGCCACTTCTACCGATGGGCTTCTGTTCCAATTTAGCGCGCCTCTGAATAAGCAGGAGTTTGCAACTCAAGCCAACAACACCTTTAGAAAGTTGGACTATCCACTCGAATGCAGAAAGAAAGGTGATAAGGATACCATCTTGAGCAATGCAGACGTTATGGAGGAGTATTACAAGAGAGGCGAAGAGCAGAACTATGGTCAAGCGATGGTCGAGGTACTGTAGAATGTAAACATGAATTTGAAGGCTGTTAAAGATGAAGATGACGACGACGAGTTACCTACACAGATGCTGACGGACGCATTTTCCCTGAGACACATTGTGAAATTTTCCGAGCGCCTTGTCAACGCAAATGTCCCAGTTTTCCTCTACGAATTCGACTATGCCGGCCAGGCAGCCATTCTGCAGGGAGACGCAGTAGTCACAGGTACGAAATACTGATGATTTATCCTCTGTGTGACGGGTATGTATCTTCTAAGTTGGTTTCCAGAGCCACAATATGGGACCGAACTGGAGTACTTGTTCAAGCCCTCCCAACGACCGTACAGCCTTGCGGAGGTGGCAGTAGCCGAGGAATTCACTGAAGCGATCTTCAACTTTGCCAAACATGGGTACGTGTTGATTGATGCTTCCACATCACTCGATGCAAAATGGAGCATAGCATGCGCTGCATGCAGTGGTTGTCAATATGCTACCCGTGCGCCTACTTCTGCAGGGGGGGGGGGGGGGGAGGTTGCATCGCTTAATTGCATCCTCTTACTGTGTCCACATTTTCAGTCGCAGGGTGGCCAATAGAAACTTAAACTAGTTTCAGTTTCAGTTTCAGTTACAATCAGTTAACTGAAACTGAATCGAAACTCGCGCGGATTCCATAACTGAAACTGAAACTGAAACTGAAACTCACAGTTTAGTTTCAGTTATTTGACTGTTAAATTTTGCCGAGTTTCAGCAGATTTTCATGAAATTCTAACCGAATTATTCTACATATGTAGACGTTTTGTCCATATTCAGGTCCAAATATGCAA
>JASAMZ010007462.1:20000-33865 GCA_030248115.1 Linhomoeus sp. GSCO2_2 | reverse complement strand
AGAGCAGCGAGCGGCGCTACACCTTTGTCAAGGAGATGGACGGGCTGGACTTCAGCAAGGAGCTGGTGGTCAACTACCTCAAGGCCATCATGAGGTTGGACAAGTTCCACGGCCAGCTGCTGCGTCTCGGCGTCTGCTACGCCAGCATTTTGAGGAACAACCAGACTGGCGAACTTCGACATTTCTACGCATCGCCAGGGAATACATCCGCCTTCGACTTCACGGCCCGTCGCATAATAGAAATGGAAACTGCTGTAAATAGCTACGACTTTGATGACATTTATGAACAAGCCTGTGCAAGTAGGGATGACACCGAGTGGAAATTTGTAGAGTTTTCGCACATTGAGATTGAGATTTTGATTTTAGAGTAGCTGCCATGCTGTGATCTTGCATAGTGTACCATTAGTCAGTACCTCTCGTTGTACGTCATTGTCAGTTGGTGTGTACACACTGTAGGTAGCGCTGTTCACAGTCTACTTGTGGTACGTTACGTTGTGTGCCTATACTACCAATCTTGCAATTGTGTTGAACTACATTTTACTTTGCGAAGGGAGAAGCATTGTCCTGTCCATTTGTTCTAGTCTAAGTACACCTTGGAAGACATATTTCTGACGATTTCGCAGTAAGGAAGATGGCGATGGCCGTCAATTTCAACAAATTGCCAACGGTGAAAAGGAAACCCCTTGAGTTCCCAGTGTTTCCACCAGAGCTTGTGCTCACCAGTCAGGCGACAGCAGAGCAATTGAAGAGCACCTATGGTAATACAAATCGCAACGCCTATGTTAATTCAAACTCTGTGGCATAGGTCACATCTGTTCAGTGTAATTACACATAGGAGGTGGCGAGAGTAAAAGGCCTGTCAAGAAACCACAGAGCAAGCAAGTGATGTCGAGAAGTCAGACAAAATCTAACCCCAAAAGAACTCACAAGGGCAAGAATCCAAGCGATAAGGTCAAATCTGCACAGAAGTCGACGAAGAAGGCCCCAGCAACGCGGCAGGTGTGTATTATTTGATATAGTTCGTCTGTGAAAAATGCACAAACTTCAAATTTTAGACGAAAGTGGTGTGTGGTCTGTTCTAAAATTGGCGAATGTACAAGAAATGGAACTTGCCTTGATTTGAACTTGTGATTATTTCTACAGTGATTATCCCTTTTATTGCTGTGCACTGCCGCATTTCGTAAAAAATCACATGGATTTCACTCTGGATTGCACAAAGTGATCTCAACACATTCGCAGGTCGAGCAACAGTGTTACCTAGCTTGCATGCATGCCTGCATGTGATAATCACGCCTGCAGCACTGTAGGATATTAGTTTTCTTTGTCCAGTAGGCTGTCGATTTCGTCTTCATATTTTATGAGAAAGCAGCGCAGCTGATACTGCCTCTCTGCCCAAGCAGCCTCTTCGGCTTCGTCCGCTTCCAAACCACTTTTCTCTTTCTTTTGGAGAGTTTTCTCGAATGACTTGTAGAAATCGGTGGCTTTCATGTTTTCTGCTTCCGCGATCAAGCTCTCGACCTAAAATATGGTACAGATTTGCGCTTGCAAAGATAGACTTCTCACCACGTTGCAGACCTGGTGGCGGAATGCCTCTTGTACTTTGTTGTAGTTCTCCAGAATTTCTTGTACAGAAGTGACATCTTCCATGTCTTCTATGGCTTTCATCACTGCGCTTCCGATGATCTCAACTTCGTCGGGGAGGCTGTCGACACCATCGTCGCCTTCGTCAGCATCGCCATTCACACTGGCATCTTCGTCCTCGTCTTCTACCTCGCGCTTGTGAAATTTTCGGGTGTGACGGCGCAGATTGTCTTCGCTAGCATAAACTCCGTCACAAAGCTCACAGGTAAACGGCATGTTGGATTAGAAAAATCTCCAATTGATTTGTTAGACAGCCAGTCAGCTAGAGAATGGCTCGTTTTATACAATGAAACAGACGCTAAACCTTAGCTTAATTCAACACTTTTGAAATCACTTGAATCCCCCAAGTCTTACGTGGTTAAGCTTACCGCTATTCATCACAAGCTATGGTGTCACTCTTTCTACCTATATGGGGTTAACCCACCCGCCATTGGTACTACCTAAGTAGGTGGGGTTAACGGTATGATGGGCTGAGGTATCTCATGGTTACATGCATAGTTACATGTGAGAGACATTGTGCAAATGTAGACAGGCGTCTCACAAGACACAATTGCCAGAAACTGAACACGTCTGGTAGAATTGCGAAACTGCCAACTAGGCCCATAAAACTTACAAGGGGCCCGCAAAACTAGCACACAAGTTTTTAAAATTAGTTCTGTGTTTTTACAAACCCATGTTGAGTTTTTAATTACTCCTATAAAATTTTATGAAACTTTAACCAGTTTTGCCTCAAACTCATCAAAGCTTGGTGTGATTCAACCCAAAATAGACACGTGTGATTTTGAACATGTCCAAATTGGACAGACATGCCTAGAATTGGACAGATATTACAAAACTTCTAACTGAGCCCATGAAACTTGCAAGGGGCCCACAAAACTACCACGTTAGTTTTTAAAACTAATGTTCAACTTTGACAAACTCATGTTGAGTTTTTGAAATACTCCTATATAATTTTATGAAACTTTGGCAAGTTTTGCCTGAAACTCATCAAAACTTGGTGTGATTCAACCCAAATATACATGTGTGATTTGAGACATGTCCAGATTGGACAGACATGCCCACATTTGGACAGATATGCCCACAACTGGCCAGATATCTGACTGGGCTTGCAAGGGCCCATCTGTCGACAGACGAGATTGTACCTATTGCCCCTATGGAAATGAGTCAGAAAGCTTGGGCAGCCCCAACGCCCGGTCCAAACCAGCAATGTACCCTTGGCCACGAGCACACCATTCGCCTCTCTCCAGGACACACTTCAGCAGAAATGTGAGCGCAGTTTTGTGAAACTCGACCCTAGTTTTGTAAAACTCAAGCCAAGTTTTGTAAAACTCAAGCCAAGTTTTGTAAAACTCGACCTTAGTTTTGTAAAACTCAGCCCTAGTTTTGTGAAACTTGAGAAAATTTGATGTCACCCAAGGGCCAAATTTGGACGTGTCTAATTTTGGACGTGTCTAAAATTGGGGGGGTTGAGTGAACCCAACTTTTGTCGACTTTTTGGTTGAAACTTGACAAATCTTGGTGTCATCCATGCCAAATTTTGGACGTGTCTTATTTTGGACGTCTCTAAAATTGGGGGTTGAGTGAAACTCGACCCTAGTTTTGTAAAACTCAAGCCAAGTTTTGTAAAACTCGACCCTAGTTTTGTAAAAACTCAGCCCTAGTTTTGTGAAACTCGACCCTAGTTTTGTAAAACTCAGCCCTAGTTTTGTAAAACTCAGCCCTAGTTTTGTAAAACTCAAGCCAAGTTCTGTAAAACTCGACCCGACTCGACTAAAACCGAGGGTCGAGTTTTACAGAACTTGGCTTGAGTTTCACAAAACTAGGGCTGAGTTTTACAAAACTAGGGTCGAGTTTTACAAAACTTGGCTTGAGTTTTACAAAACTAGGGTCGAGTTTCACAAAACTAGGGCTGAGTTTTACAAAACTAGGGTCGAGTTTTACAAAACTTGGCTTGAGTTTTACAAAACTAGGGTCGAGTTTCACTCAACCCCCAATTTTAGAGACGTCCAAAATAAGACACGTCCAAAATTTGGCATGGATGACACCAAGATTTGTCAAGTTTCAACCAAAAAGTCGACAAAAGTTGGGTTCACTCAACCCCCCCAATTTTAGACACGTCCAAAATTAGACACGTCCAAATTTGGCCCTTGGGTGACATCAAATTTTCTCAAGTTTCACAAAACTAGGGCTGAGTTTTACAAAACTAAGGTCGAGTTTTACAAAACTTGGCTTGAGTTTTACAAAACTTGGCTTGAGTTTTACAAAACTAGGGTCGAGTTTCACAAAACTGCGCTCACATTTCTGCTGAAGTGTGTCCTGGAGAGAGGCGAATGGTGTGCTCGTGGCCAAGGGTACATTGCTGGTTTGGACCGGGCGTTGGGGCTGCCCAAGCTTTCTGACTCATTTCCATAGGGGCAATAGGTACAATCTCGTCTGTCGACAGATGGGCCCTTGCAAGCCCGGTCAGATATCTGGCCAGTTGTGGGCATATCTGTCCAAATGTGGGCATGTCTGTCCAATTTGGACATGTCTCAAATCACACATGTATATTTGGGTTGAAGAATCACACCAAGTTTTGATGAGTTTCAGGCAAAACTTGCCAAAGTTTCATAAAATTATATAGGAGTATTTCAAAAACTCAACATGAGTTTGTCAAAGTTGAGCATTAGTTTTAAAAACTAACGTGGTAGTTTTGTGGGCCCCTTGCAAGTTTCATGGGCTCAGTTAGAAGTTTTGTAATATCTGTCCAATTTTAGGCATGTCTGTCCAATTTGGACATGTTCAAAATCACACGTGTCTATTTTGGGTTGAATCACACCAAGCTTTGATGAGTTTGAGGCAAAACTGGTTAAAGTTTCATAAAATTTTATAGGAGTAATTAAAAACTCAACATGGGTTTGTAAAAACACAGAACTAATTTTAAAAACTTGTGTGCTAGTTTTGCGGGCCCCTTGTAAGTTTTATGGGCCTAGTTGGCAGTTTCGCAATTCTACCAGACGTGTTCAGTTTCTGGCAATTGTGTCTTGTGAGACGCCTGTCTACATTTGCACAATGTCTCTCACATGTAACTATGCATGTAACCATGAGATACCTCAGCCCATCATACCGTTAACCCCACCTACTTAGGTAGTACCAATGGCGGGTGGGTTAACCCCATATAGGTAGAAAGAGTGACACCATAGCTTGTGATGAATAGCGGTAAGCTTAACCACGTAA
This sequence comes from Linhomoeus sp. GSCO2_2, assembly GCA_030248115.1. Lineage (NCBI taxonomy): Eukaryota > Metazoa > Nematoda > Chromadorea > Monhysterida > Linhomoeidae > Linhomoeus > Linhomoeus sp. GSCO2_2. The sequence goes on along the minus strand of JASAMZ010007462.1, from coordinate 29,008 downwards.
GACTTGGGGGATTCAAGTGATTTTAAAAGTGTTGAATTAAGCTAAGGTTTAGCGTCTGTTTCATAGTATAAAACGAGCCATTCTCTAGCTGACTGGCTGTCTAACAAATCAATTGGAGAATTTTCTAATCCAACATGCCGTTTACCTGTGAGCTTTGTGACGGAGTTTATGCTAGCGAAGACAATCTGCGCCGTCACACCCGAAAATTTCACAAGCGTGAGGTAGAAGACGAGGACGATGATGCCAGTGTGAATGGTGATGCTGACGAAGGCGACGATGGTGTCGACAGCCTCCCCGACGAAGTTGAGATCATCGGAAGCGCAGTGATGAAAGCCATAGAAGACATGGAAGATGTCACTTCTGTACAAGAAATTCTGGAGAACTACAACAAAGTACAAGAGGCATTCCGCCACCAGGTCTGCAACGTGGTGAGAAGTCTATCTTTGCAAGCGCAAATCTGTACCATATTTTAGGTCGAGAGCTTGATCGCGGAAGCGGAAAACATGAAAGCCACCGATTTCTACAAGTCATTCGAGAAAACTCTCCAAAAGAAAGAGAAAAGTGGTTTGGAAGCGGACGAAGCCGAAGAGGCTGCTTGGGCAGAGAGGCAGTATCAGCTGCGCTGCTTTCTCATAAAATATGAAGACGAAATCGACAGCCTACTGGACAAAGAAAACTGATATCCTACGTTGTTGATCAGTGCTGCAGGCGTGATTATCACATGCAGGCATGCATGCAAGCTAGGTAACACTGTTGCTCGACCTGCGAATGTGTTGAGATCACTTTGTGCAATCCAGAGTGAAATCCATGTGATTTTTTACGAAATGCGGCAGTGCACAGCTATACAAGGGATAATCACTGTAGAAATAATCACAAGTTCAAATCAAGGCAAGTTCCATTTCTTGTACATTCGCCAATTTTAGAACAGACCACACACCACTTTCGTCTAAAATTTGAAGTTTGTGCATTTTTCACAGACGAACTATATCAAATAATACACACCTGCCGCGTTGCTGGGGCCTTCTTCGTCGACTTCTGTGCAGATTTGACCTTATCGCTTGGATTCTTGCCCTTGTGAGTTCTTTTGGGGTTAGATTTTGTCTGAGTTCTCGACATCACTTGCTTGCTCTGTGGTTTCTTGACAGGCCTTTTACTCTCGCCACCTCCTATGTGTAATTACACCGAACATATGTGACCTATGCCACAGAGTTTGAATTAACATAGGCGTTGCGATTTGTATTACCATAGGCGCTCTTCAATTGCTCTGCTGTCGCCTGACTGGTGAGCACAAGCTCTGGTGGAAACACTGGGAACTCAAGGGGTTTCCTTTTCACCGTTGGCAATTTGTTGAAATTGACAGCCATCGCCATCTTCCTTACTGCGAAATCGTCAGAAATATGTCTTCCAAGGTGTACTTAGACTAGAACAAATGGACAGGACAATGCTTCTCCCTTCGCAAAGTAAAATGTAGTTCAACACAATTACAAGATTGGTAGTATAGGCACACAACGTAACGTACCACAAGTAGACTGTGAACAGCGCTACCTACAGTGTGTACACACCAACTGACAATGACGTACAACGAGAGGTACTGACTAATGGTACACTATGCAAGATCACATTGTAGATCAATCTAGAATCGTAATATCGATTTCCATGTGCGAAAACTCTACAAATACCCAGTCAGTGTCATCCCTGGCGCTGCAGGCCTGCTCGTAGATGTCGTCAAAGTCCGAGTCCCGCACGCCGTTCTCCGCGTCGAAGGCGCTGGCCATGGTGAAGGCCAGGGCCTGGGTGTTACCAGCCGACGGGTAGAAATGGCGGAGTTCGCCAGTCTGGTTGTTCCTCAAAATGCTGGCGTACTGGACAGCGACGTGCAGGTGCCTGCCCTGGAACTTGTTGAGATTCATGATGGCCTTCAGGTAGGCCAGCATCAGATCCTTGGTGAAGTCCAGGCCGTCGAGCTCCCTGACGAACGTGTAGCGCTGCTCGCTCGTCTTGATGTGCTGCGTGCCGATGTAGTCACGCCAGTAGTGACGAAATTCGGCAATTTCGCCATCAGAGCTGGCGCCTGGGGCAGCAGAGTCGTCGACAGCCGGCGAGGGCACGTCCACAGGCAGGCAGCGGCGCTTCCGTTTGGGTGGGCCGTTGGGGACAGAAGAGGAGGAGGCGGCCATTTCAAATTTTCAAATTTCAAATTTCGCAATAGTGGGCCAAGTGCAATAGTGGGACAGAGCTAGACAGTGCAACTTACAGTGGTTAAGTAAGCAGAATTATTGCGCAAGGTGGCGCATCTTGCGCCGCTAGGCAAGTAGAAACGGAGATAAGAGACTTGGGGTAACCCAAAAGTCGGCGTCGGTTTTCTACCGTAACCGACCTAATAGTAGGCGGGTTCTTTTATTATTTTCTTATTAATAACTTATTAACGTAAAAATTAATAGAAAGAAAAACGGTAGCCGAGGGTGGATAGGTGTAACAAGTAGAATTTCGAAATTCTGCAGGGGTTCCTGCACGTCTTAGTATGCAGGGTATCCTGCACTTGCTTGGTATGCAGGGGCTCCTGCACGTGACTAGGTCACGTGACAATTCCTTATCAGTATTGCATTTCACCAAGCACGTACAATGTACTCAGTAAATTTGGAATTTTGTCAATTTTGTCATAATTTTAAAATTTCAATTTTTCTGAAATTTCGCATAGAGGGGGGTTTTCGACCTCTGCGGATCGAATGGTGTGGGTCCCAACGACGTGCGACGTCGTTCTTTCTTTTTTCTTTTTTTTCTTTCCTCTCTTTGTCACTTCACTTTCGTATGCAGATGCACGCGATGGAGCGCCGCCGAAACAAGGACTGGTTCGGCGTCCTCTTCGGTTGCTTCGAGGGCCGTTGCGACTTCATGAACTGCACCAGGTGCATAACAGACCTTTAGCACCGGCCAGAGTTTGTACTTTTGTCAGTCTTGTGCGCTGCGCTTCAGCTGCGGCACCTACTACGAGTACAGGCAGCAGAAGGACAAAGAGGCGGCCATCAAGAAGTGATTGTTGGTGTAGTTTTGTTTGGGAGCCTTTGCGACTTTCACTTGCCACTTTTCGTGACGCTTCTCGCTTGTTCTCTGGCGCTTGGCGCTGCTTTCGTTGGCTACCCTTGTATGTATCCCTTGCTTTCTACCTCAACAACAAGGCTGTGATACGATAAGCATAGACTCGGGGCGTCTTTGTCATCTGTGTATTGGGCGCCGCTCGGTTAGAATGACGTTCGTATTCTCGCCGAGCTTTCGACGGAGCGGGCGTCTGCCTGTGTTCTCGCAGTCCGAGTTGTGATGGCCCTCTTGACTCTTCAGAGTTGATAGTGACGATTTCTCAGGGAATCACTAAGCTGCAATTTCTGGCAGCGTCTGATGTCGTTTTGGGACGCCGAGCCATTTCGAAGGTATTACGTATGTAGCATTACGGTAGCCAAGTTTTGAATTCGCGCCGTTATGTTGCTCTCCGCCTATAACAGAACGTATGTAAAACGGAAGCACAATTTTGTGTGTGATCCGCGAGCCATTTCGAAGGTAGTACGTATGTAGCATTACGGTAGCCAAGTTTTGAATGCGCGCCGTCATGTCGCTCTCCGCCTATAACAGCATGTATGTAAAACGGAGCACAATTTTGTGTGCGATCGGTGGTGCCGCGTTATTGCGTTGTTTCCGTTGGGTGGTGAATCATCCATAAACTTTGACGTGGAAACGTCTGCCACGTGGATGTCCATATCCGGAGGATGCGTAGTAAGCCAGCTCATTTATCGCTTCGTCGTTTTTATACTCCACAAAAAAAGTGTGGAGTATATAGCGTTTGTGCGCGAAACGCAGTAATTTTAACCGGATGGCGTTCGCGCGTGAGGCCGCCGATTTGCAAACGGTCTTTTGCGTTGGGTAGGTCTAGTAAGGGGCCAGGGTGGAAGACCAATGGGGTCACGCTGCGGGACCCCGTTGGCGGGAAATTCAAAAATTTAAATTTTCAAAGTACTGAAAAATGGGTTAAACAAGGTAGAACTCGAAAAAGTTGCATATAATGGTATATACTATCTTTTGATATGTTGTAGTACTCGATAGGGCCGAGGGTGGAAAAAATGAATTGGATCGCTGCGGGACCCATTTTGGCGCCAAATTTGAAAAATTCGCGATTTTTGGCCCCGGGTCGACTTTGACGGGCTGCTGTGCGAGCTAGGTAGCAGCTAGAGCGGCGAGACCACTCTTGGTGCTCCTTCCCAGATGTCCTCTATCGAATGAGCCATGAACGGAGAAAATCGGCCGAAACACAAAAAACTTTCTTACACTGCGACTTTTTCGACTCCGGTGTCGAAATTCGCGATTTTCGCGTTTCGGCGCCTAGAGCGCTCGAGTGCGTCGCCGAATCGTTCCAAAAGTAGTTTCAAACGATTCTACGCTTAAATCTGGTCTAGAAAAGTGTTTTGGAAAAATTTTCGAAACTACAGTATCCCTGCCGCGTCCATTTGAATATTGGGTGTCGGGTCGACTTTTGCGATATTATACTCGATTTTGGGGTTTTCGGGGGCGCTGATTACGAATTTAGCATTCGTTTAGCGTTTAGATGATGTTTAAGCGTACCTATACGAATTCGCATGCTACCGTACCCCAAGTGCAGAATTTTGGTTCTGCGAGTCCATAGGAAGTTAGGGGTGTTGTATGTCGATTCTGGGGTATTCTGGGATGTAGATCACGAATTCGGCATTAGTTTTGCGATTGGGAGTGTCAGGAGGCCACAACAGGAGAGGAGTCACCGTGTGTAGGCGTTCAAATTTGTGGAGTATACTGCGTCCCCCGGACGACTTGCCTGGTATTATTCGCTGAGTTTCCGATAGTCCAATTAACTCATTCACGCATTCTCTTTCGATTCAGAGTAATTTCCCTCTGTGGTAGTCGTAGTAGTTCCACTTCCCAAGTAGCAGCAGCAGCAGGATGGGCAAGAAGAAGAAGGATAAGAAGACGAAGCACAAGAAGAAGAAGGCGACGGCGACCACCACCAATGTCCAAGAGGGACAGCCGCTGCCCGAGGGCGGCTTCCGCTTCCTGGGCGCTATGGTGGCCGAGCCCTTCACCAATCCCGACGCAGAGGCCAGTGGGCAGTGGCAGCGCACCTTCGACGCCGAGCTGGGTCGCGAGATCTACCGCATGCGCTGGATGGAGATCATCGAGGTAGTGAAGTTTCGAATTTATTTTGACAAAAGTCTTTTTTGACAATAATCTACTTCTCAAGGAGGAGGTGGAGGAGACGGAGGAGAGCGAGAGTAAGCTTCGGGTTACTGTAGCGCACGCAATTCAAACTTTTGAATTTCGAAGTCTCTTAGCAACATTACCAGTAAGTCGAGAGCTATCCGTAAAGCCCAAGATCGCCTTCCTACAACTTTCCAACGCTGAGATATAAGAGCGTGACGGACGAACGAACGAACGAACGGACGCAAAGCTCTCGTAGGGGTTCGCCCGGCTGAGGCCGGGCGAAAAAAGGCCGAATAACAACAGCAAAGGTTTGCTTTGATTCCGGATTACGTACTGTGCGTTGCTGTACTTAAGTATGTGCGTTGTCGTCTGCTCTCATCCATCGATCACGGTATCTCAATGGCCGAATGGCCGAACACGGGTTCCAGCAAGCGCTGCTCGAGTATCGTCCATCGCCCAGTTGTCTCGTCCCAGCGCTCAATGGCGTCGGATAGCCGTCCCTCGCTTCGGACCCCACCGAATACATGGAGGGCCCCCTGAAATGGGGAATGGGGTACATAGATACTCTATCATACATTGTATGACTTGCAGACAGAGAAGGTAAAGTGCTTTAACAACGAGCCTTTGGTACTCTGCAGGCTACGTCTATACAGTACGTACCTACAGGCTTACAGTAACGTTAGTGCCAATTTGTGTAGGCAGGCACGGCTTGGAGGTCGTTGCTATTCCTGCTGAGTGCTAAAGAGACTGAGACGTTAAGGTCAACGACTGTACCTGGTTCGCGACTAAAGGAAACAGCGCCCTTCCCTCGTTCATGGCTGGAAACGGTAGCCACTGGTCTAAAACGTTGCCAGTTTGGAAAGGGTGGGGATTTTGGGCGCTTTTAATAAATCGCTTTGCGCTTTTAATAAAGTCACGAAGCGCTTTTAAATGGCAACTAGCGCTTTTAATTTGCCACGACAGCTTTTGCTTGCCGCTCTTCGGAAATGGCAGGAGGCGCTTTTAAAATGGCAGAACGCGCTTTTAAATGGTATGTTGCGCTTTTAATTCCTCCGGCAGTATTCCCCTGTACTTGACGCGGTGGAGGAGCGTATTCATGGCACGCAGCAATGGTCATGCATCGCTGTTTGCGCGACAGGGCAAAGCAGGGAAGGGGCTCAGCCGGCCTAAGCAGGAGGTGAATTATATGGAGGAGTGTTTATTCCACTTACAGTTTGCACTAAAACTCGGTCGACGTCGCGCCTGGCGGGTCTCAGCTGAGGCTTAGCGCGACCACCAACTTCAGGGCGCGCTGCGCGCGCCCTGATGTCGGTCACCGGTCGCGTTAAGCCTAAGCTTCGACCCGCCAGACTGCGACGCCGACTGACTCTTGTGGACTGTGGGCGCAGGGCGAGCCTAAGCATAGCCTGAATTCAAACGAATATACGTTGTCAAGGGATAGCAATGTGTTCAATCAAGCAATGCGAATGTTGGACATCCAAGTTACGTGAATGCACACAGAATGCAACGAGAAAGTCATTCATTCAGTGCGCTCGCTTTTATCCCCAACCGTCTGCCTTTTGGCTGACCAGCGGCACGGCTCCGCAGCTTCCACGGAATTAAAAGCGCCAGTTGCCATTTAAAAGCGCATTCTGCCATTTTAAAAGCGCTTCTGGCCAAATTAAAAGCGCACCGCTGCGTTTCGCGGCCGCCAGAAATTAAAAGCGCAAGATGCCAATTAAAAGCTGGACGTGCCATTCAAAAGCTGCAAATATTTATCCCCGTTTGGAAATTGGAAGATTGCACATCTGGCAGCCCATTGTGAAAGCAGTATCTTACTCCTAGCGACCGCATATCTCTCGCAGGCACCGGTGACGTCCTCGCCGCCTATTTGGCCGCCGCAAACGACGATCGACTCTTCCCCTTCGACTGAGAAAACGGTGGCTGCAGCGCCATTCCTCCCTTGGGACATGGGTGCCATTTCCTGCCATTGGAATTGACTTGAACGTTAACGGCTAATACAATTTTGGTTTGCTGGTTGGAATCGATTTGAATGCATGAATGGGGGGGGGGGTACCGTAGATTGACTTCTGCGGATTGAACCAATAGGCCTTTCCAAGGGAGGGGATGAGATGAAGGGGGTAACGATAGAATCTTCCGCTTGTGAGGAAATGGTGGGCGGCTACCGGCTACAAACACGCTTCACCTGCCACTGCCCTCCATCCACCGTGTCGTAACGTAGTAGCTTGTTGGAGCGTCTGGGCAAGGTCTGCTCATCAAAGACCACTCCTCCGACCAAATAGAGATGCCTGTCTATTGACAAGAGGTTGTGGTCATAATACGGGTGGGGTAGCTCGTCTGGAACCCTGGTCCATTCGTCCCCTGAGGCACTCAAGACATCACAGGTGGAGGAGAAGAAGGGAAACTGGCTGTTGGAACCTCCGCAAGAATAGACGTTGGCTCCTATAAGATTGAATTCTGCTTAGGCTAACCTCAAGCAAACGCGAAAATGCAAATTCGAAGGATCGACTCTCGGAAACACCCTTTGATTTGTAGAGTTGTCCAGTTCCTTGCATTTGGTTACGTTGCAGCGAGTTTGGACCACTGCAGAGTCTCTAAATACCAATGCTTCACGAACTTCGCCTTGTCTTCACAAGAGGATGTTGCATGGTATGAAACTTGGGATTGTGGTTGCTAGACCAAAACAACAACTTGAACACACTGGACTGGATATGGGAGTACAATGAGCCCATTTTCAGACGAGACTGTGCTACATGCACGCGCCTCTATGAAAAGCCGCCTAGACAAATCTCCACCTGAGCCGGCCGCCGCCCCGAAACCTCTCTCCGACGTCATCGTAGGACCTCTGACCACCTCCAACGAAGCCAAATCCAGCGCTTCCGTGCTGTTGGTCGGTTCGAGCAGTCGGCCTCCGTATTCATATCTGTCCCTAGTGGTTCCTCCCACAAATATTGCCTTGCCACCCTGTAGCACGGCCGCCCCGTGACCCGCCCTCGGATTCAGAAGGCGCGCGGACGTAACAATTCCTTCAGCCTCGACTATGAAGATGCGATCGCTGAATTCTCGCCTTTCCGAACTCAGCAGGCCTCCAGAAATGAGAATTCGTCGGCCTGCAGAGGTGTTATTGTACATTGCTCGTCTCGTACAGTGCATCATTGGTAGATAGGTACACTTGAAACTGTTGAACAGAGCGGCGAAGAAAGAAAGCTTCGGCACACCGTTCGCGGCTCAGCTTCTTCAAACCTCAAAGTCTAGCTGATAAACTAAAACTCTCCAGCGTTCCAAACGTGCGATAAACTAAACAGAGTAAACACGGTACTGCGTTACGGTAAGGAGGCCCACCGCTCGTCTCCCTCCGGATCTTGTTTTCAACGGCTGCTGCGGCGAACACATTGACGGCGACGAGCAACGCGACCTGAGCAGAACTACAAGTTAGGCAACTGTTTCGTTGCTGGTCACTTCACCACAGGCGGCACTTACTGTTGTTGTCCCAACCGCCGACGTTGGCAAGAACATGCTGAGAAGCAGGCAGCAGACTCCTTCAACTTATGGAATTGCACCAGAATTCGTTCGGCCACACGCAACAACAAACTTCGCATGGACCTCTCACCTGCAATGGGCGTTCCTCTTCCATTCACATTTGGCGTGATAAGACAATCAGGTGGCGTGAAACGATAAGCGCCTCGACTCACCGCTCAATAAACATGAATTCGCCAAGTCGACATACATAATCTTCTTTTCATTCTCACGGCCCGTTCGTCGTGTGGAACAAGCTCCGGTATTAAGAAGTT
>JASAMZ010007462.1:0-15000 GCA_030248115.1 Linhomoeus sp. GSCO2_2 | reverse complement strand
TGCTGACAAGGTGAGTTGTATGCTACATATGTGTAACCTCACTCGGTTCTTTGTTGATCTTGCTTGTTGGCTCTGCTGCACTAGTGTGGTGACAGCGTGTGAATACTTCGCTGCGGCAAGTCGTGAGAGTGACAGAACAACTTATACCTGAGCATAAATTACAGAGTTGTCACTATTCAAACTTTCAAAGCATGGAAGCTTTAAGCGAAGTTCAATGAGCATGGCCCAAGTCGCAGCGTTGCGTTGCGCAGCGTTTCATTCGCACGCGACTATCCAAAGATCCATACATCAAAAGATTTAAGGTTTCTGGAGACAGGCACTATACATTATTCAGTTCATCAACGTTTGGCTGGTGGGCGGCCTTTCTGGACGAGCGGACTTCGGAGCGGCGAGAATGGTTCCGCCGAACTGTGTTCGAGTTTCTTTCTGTTTCGTATTACAGTGCCTTCTTAGCTTGGAACGTAGAGTATTCATTTAGTGGTTTCCGTGTTATGCCGACTCGTTGATGCTGGCTGTTGTCTTGTCTTTGTCTACAAGGTAACAGTCAGCAATGGTAATGGTACTGTCCCTTGGAACCTGGCAGGGTCCACAGAATCAACTCAGCATCTACACATGATGGTTCCTTCATGTTCAGCATGCGACCACCTCTGTCGTCTTCGGCACTGAGGCGGTCTTCGAAGAACTATTCAACCGAATCCGACTCGTGTCAAGGCAAGCTGATCTTCTACAGAGAGCGAAGCGCAGTGGACGACGAGTCTCCTTTCACGAAAGTGATATCGTTTGACGACTACTACGCGCCTGGATGGTTTCCGACAAAGGGTTGTGAAATGGAGTTTTAGCTGCCAACCAGCTAGCCATCCGTAACTGGCGCATCATGCATGAACTGCTGGAAAGTACGTACTTCATTGTGTTTGAATTTGTCTGCGTCTCCAGCCATCAACTTGTGCTAACCGTTTGTCCCCCCTCCTTCGAACTGATTTTAAAAAATGTACTTTGTCCACAATTCTGTTCTACTACATATCTTGTCATGTAAGTCAGCAATTGCCTAGTCCGAGTATGTGCTGGCAGTGCTTCGTCTCCAACGATTGACCGCAGATATGACAATGAATAGTTTATAAAGAAAGAGCTCAGAAACAGTACAGATCGTGACAAGTTCTTAGCGATTCTGTGGAACCAGTCGCCTGTCTGGGCGACCGCTCTGAATTTGTCGCATGCAAAATGGTCATAATTATCGTCGGCCCTTTCGCACTAAACTGACACTGAAACATGGCATTCGGCTTGGAGAGTCTAAACATAGAATTAGAATGTGAAACCGCTTGTCTCACAGCAAGGCAGTATAACGAAAGGCGAGGCATTAGATAAAGAACCTGGTTGAGCAGCTTGTGCTCATCATGATTCGCCATTTGTTGCCGAAAATACAAGTCGTTCACATCATCAAACACCACGTGCGTCTTCGCTGTGGGTTCAACTATGTTAAAACCAGTGTATGCTTGAAGAGCGAGCATTACGGGAAGTCTTCTGTGCAATCAGCAACCTCTATGGCCTCAACGCATTCACTTCGCCTCTGTTGGTTTTCATGTCTGGTCACGTGTGCCGCATTCTTTCTAATCTGTCTGCTACACTTTGCCTCAGAAGACAGGCAACTAATCGTCGGCTGTCGCCAAAGTCAACAAGCGAATGTTCGCCCTGCTATATCGGAACCAGCTCTGGTATTAAATCTCTGAGTTCTGGCTGGCATTGCAGAGTTGCGATCTTTCTGCAGAGAGTGCGAGAATTCGCTGCCCTTGTTGCCCCACTTCGCGAGTTTCCCGTCGCATGCCTCGCTCCGACGTAAGATGAGCGAGTTGTTTTGCGCTTGTGAAACTTTGGGTTACTGATACTCGCGAGGTTCAAATTCCAAATTCGGCGTCTCAACTATGGTTAGGGCGAAAGACTGGTCAGCCGAGACCTATCGAAAGTGCTTAGATCATCTCTTTACGGCTTTCCAATTCCGAGATCTGAGAGTGTTACGCTCCACGCACGAACGCACGCCAAGCTCTCGTAAGGTGTCCGCCCGGCTGAGGCTTTCTGATTCTGCAACCATGTCCAAGTCTTGATCAACTCATCGAGTTGGGCAGGGAAATTGCAAGAGCACATCGCCACAGCAGAAATGGCATTGTTGTTCAAAGTTTGAGCAACGCCCACAATTTAATTAGAGAAATTCTGAAGACTGAGCTAGTGCAAGCGGAGCTGAGAAACCCTACATTGTCAAAGCACAAAGCCATAAGTCAAGTTTCAGAATCGGCCGAAATGCCACTTCCTGACGTATGCCCTGAGTGGTACCCTGGCATAATGTATGGGCATCCGTTCTTCGAGTTCTCTTTTCAACCAGACCCAAACTGCAGCGCAAAACCAATGCGAGACATTCTAACTGTAGTTGTTGTGGACAAAGGCAACGCGTTAAAGGAAGGAAAACTGGAGAAAATTGTCCAAGGCATCACCCAACTGTATCCTGGGATCTCTATTATAATAGCCTATCATGACAAGTCAAGAAGGAAGGTGCAGTAGGCATCTGGCATTCTGCTGGTGGTGGGACGAATCCTGTGACTCAGGATTCGTACGGCAGGGACCTGTGACCACAGATACAGTGTGACTTGTTTACAGATTCTCAACACTTTTCCCGCAAACGTGAGAGGAGTGTATACAGATGGATCTGAACGAGATGGAATAACCTGGAACAGGCTTCTGAAACTTGTCAGGACAAAGTATGTGTTTCTTGCGAAAGATATAGCGCACTTCAACAACTACTCGAGATTTGAGCGCCTGCTCAGAATGATTGATCATTCCAATATGGATCTTGTTGGTAAGTGGATTGCTGCGGTTGCAGCGTCTTGCTGGCTAAGCGTGGTGAATCAGGTGTGTATTCACATGAAGCGGCTAGAGAGATGTTAGATCGAATGATTTTGAGCGCCGTGCAATTATCAACAAAATCTCGAAGAATTGTTTCGTCAAAAACTTCTGTTTTAATGAAACTAGCGGCCTGGGCGCGCGCCTTCGGCGCGCGCGGAGAAAAGCCCTGCGCGGGCTCGCTTCGCTCGCCCGCTCCAGGCTTTTCGTCTCGCTCGGCGCTGCGCGCCTCGCTCGACAGCCGCCGTCTCACTTCTTTGTTTCACTGTATGACAATATATACTAAACAGAAAAATTTGAATTTTCTCGCTTACAGTATGCTTGCGCGCGTCGTGGCCATGTGCCTGAACTTCCATATTGGCCACCCTACACAACCACGATACCAACCGCATTGCCCGCCCTTCCAAGCAGGCTCCACTGTCTAGAGCGAAATTCAAAAATTCGAATTTTCTCATTTACAGTATACCGTACAGCGTCGTGGCTGGGCGCGTGAAGTTGCACATTGCCCACCCTACACACCCGGCATACCAGCCGCTTCGCCCGCCTTTCCAAGGAGGCTCCACTGTCTTGAGCGAAATTCAAAATTTTGAATTCTCTCGCCTACCGTAGGCTTTCCCGCGTAACGGACCAGTTTTGGCTCGCCTCCGGCCCAGGCCCAGGGCAGCGCCCCATAGCTGGGATTGGTCCGCCGGGCCAGTCGGGCGGGCTGATTGGGGCCGACAGACAGACAGACAACCAGGGATTAAGGGGAGGAACTAGTTAAGGAGGCAGCCACCGATTCTCAGATGGCCGATGGTTTAGAGGCGGTCTTCAATTCTCGATGAAGAATTACACATTGAAGCTACTTGATTCCTACGATTTGTCCTACAATTCTTGCATCTTTGCCGACTATATTTCCAGTGGGCCTTTTATGGCGAGAACCAAATTCCTCCTTGGAAGTCATGTATCGCTGGATTCTAAGCTCTCTGGAGAAATGGTCTTTGCTGATTTATTCATTCAAATGAGACTGAAAGGCAGGTTTGTCGTATGATGGAGCTGAAGTCTTGATTGCCCTGCAAAATGCGGTGCACCTACGATACTTTGCGTACCATTCCTGCACAGATTCAAAACCATGGTGTGCCCAGACGTAATGTACTATACCCGTGCAAATGAGCTGCACCTAACCGGAAGGGAAGAGTGGATTCCACTCCTGAAGAAGCATCATTTAAACAAAGTGGTCTTGCCCAATGGGGAAATCCACCAGTCTACGTGCTCCGAGCTAGCCAGTGGGTGTCCACGCTATGGAGGGCAAGCAATGCCCGTCTGCTGTTTGCAGGTGCTTGTGATTGCGCCAATGATGACTATATGTATTACGTGGACGTGTGAATATGTACCAAAGTGGGCCCAAATCGCTTCGCTAATCAGATAGGCATACATATACGGATTGGATTAGGAAGTACTTTTTCAGTTTAACCTCAGGTGTGCTACATAATTTTGGTGCTTACGCTGCGTTGTTTGGTTGGGCGGCGTGTACTGGACCTACAGTAACTACAAGATAGTAGAAGTTCGCTTTCTCAGCTCATTCGTGTTTAGGAACTGGCTGATATGGTAAAATTCATGTACAACTTGCTGGATGAATATGAAGTGGCGATCGAAACGCAAGGTGGCACAACTTTGGGCGTAGCCAAGGCAAGTGCTACTGTAGCAACAATACATCGTTCAACAACAGTTGTGCCTTTCCAATGAAATTTTAATGAAGTGTGCAAACATATGAAATGGAAGTGCGAAACGTGAAATTTAGATTGTGCACGCAGTGAAACGCTAGCGTGAATTACAGCGACATTTTTTACTTGCAGTTCTACGGTTTGCTTCCATGGGAGCGCGACGCAGATTTCATAATTCCCGCTCAGAACTTCTCTCTAGCGCGCTCGTTGGCAGACAAATTTCGGGCGGGTGGATATTCTCTCGAAGAAGAGAGAAAAGACAATATCGACGATTGCCTGAAGTCCAAAAGGCCAATTGCGTACAGATGCGGCTACTTTGCAATACGATCTGAGAACTGGAGAATTCAAGTTCAAGGAGCGAATCAAATGGACCGTTTTCGCCACAAGCTGAGGGGCATTGAAGCGCCAACCAAGGTGCAAAACGATTAGCTTTTCGATCTATCTTAGCCCACTACTGCCTTGCAGCTTAAGACCTCTAATTGGCGACAAGGTCGCTTGTTTCAATCAATCTTCTTGAGGCTTAGAGAGTAACCTATTGGAGTTTTGACTAACAAAGCTTGGCAATGGCACCAAAGGCAATCAATGGTGCGCAATGTAGTTAACGTTGGGTATGCTAAACTGGGTGCGACGGAGGATCTGCGTACGTGCGGTACTGGTAGAGCAGGCTAGAAAGAGACAAAATTGTTGCCTATTGGAGAGTTCTATCGACCACGTCCTACCCCCCTCCCAGCCCTCCTTTGGGAGTCGAATCTTCATTTTCAGTTAACTACTATTGGATCCTTATTTGAGGGAGGGGTGGTCACCTTTGGAGGTAAATGCCTTATGCGACACGCGTACAGATACATACAACGTGTGTACACAACATAGGGCACAACACCTGCCGTACTGTAGTTCTGTTCAGGCGCTATTCAATGGCTTGTGGATAACAACGATGCACAACCCTGGAGGCGCGGCAAGAAACCAATATGGCGACGATGTCTACGAGCACGTTGAGCATTGGAGTGTATTAGGTTGGCTGGACGGCAACGTTGTAGTCAAGTACTTTCCAGTTGTATAGTCAAACGATTCAGGCTACAAAACAGGTCGGGTGCAGGCGAAAACTGGCAGATTCACTAAATGTCCCAAAGAAGGATTTCACAACTGCCTCTCTAATTACATGCCAAATGGAAATGCCCAGTTTATGGATGCGTGTTTATAGTCACATTTTAAGTCGGTTTGGTACACTTGCAGTGGTGCACAAGAGTTTGGCTTTAGTTCTAGTAATTGTTTTTTCGCCGCGCCTCAGCGCGGCGAGGTGTATATGTCACAGGCGATGGCCGTCTTCAGGCGATGGCCGTCTAGACGGCTATCGCCTGGTCCATCAGGCCGCGGCCGTCTAGACGGCGATCGCCTGATGCGTCAGGCCGCGCCCGTCTAGACGGCAATCGCCTGATGCGTCAGGCGATGTCCGTCTTTCTTTCTTTGGATCAGTTTCTGGCACAGTATATTCCTTCCAGTTCAGGCTATGCTTAGGCTCGCCCTGCGCCCACAGTGCACAAGAGTCAGTCGGCGTCGCAGTCTGGCGGGTCGAAACTTAGGCTTAACGCGACCGGTGACCGACTTCAGGGCGCGCGGAGCGCGCCCTGAAGTTGGTGGTCGCGCTAAGCCTCAGTTGAGACCCGCCAGGCGCGACGCCGACAGAGTTTTAGTGCAAACTGTAAGTGGGGTGCACACTCCTCCATTTGCTTCACCTCCGGCTCAGGCCTGCTGTGCCCCTTCCCTGCTAGCGCTGGAGACAGCTTTCATTTTGAAGACGGCTGCTGACTGGTCCATCAGGCGATAGCCGTCTTTTCGAGCAGAAGACGGCCATCGCCTGACGCACCAGGCGATGGCCGTCTTTTCCCCGAGAAGACGGCCGCGGTCTGATCGACCAGGCGATAGCCGTCTAGACGGCCATCGCCTGAAGACGGCTGCTGACTGCAACATATATATACGGATGACAATGTGTGTGTGTGTGTGTGTGTGTGTGTGTGTGTGTGTGTGTGTGTGTGTGTGTGTGTGTGTGTGTGTGTGTGTGTGTGTGTGTGTGTGTGTGTGTGTGTGTGTGTGTGTGTCTGTCTGTCTGTCTGTCTGTCTGTCCGCGCATCGAAATAAGGTATGTGGCATATGTGGTCAAGTAGAGTCAAGGTCGCTGAGTACGGATCCGACGTCCGTTTCTGTTGCTAATTTCGCATTTTCGAGATATTTACAATTAAAATATGAAAATGTCGAAAATCGACTTTTTCGCCTGATGAGGTAGCGGCGAAATTTCTTCAGAAATGGAAAGAGCATAGACCGCGGATAATTTGTAGCACAAAAGAATTTTTTTGGAAATGTGGAATTTGATTGAAATACGCGATTATCTGTCAAAATTTCATAAAATGACAAAAATAGAACGTCATTTATTGACGAATGTGAATGCAGAAATGAAAAGGTCTAGTGGCATTAAGAATTTGTGACATAGTTTTACAGGTGTAAGAAGTTACAATTTCGAGATATTCACAATTAAAATACAAAAATGTCGAAAATCGACTTTTTGCCTGATGAAGTAGAGGCGAAATTTCTTCAGGAATGGAAAGAGCATAGACCGCGGATAATTTGTAACACAAAAGGATTTTTTGCAAATGTGGAATTTATTAGAAATACGCGATTATTTGCCAAAATTTCGTAAACTGACAAAATTAAAACGTCATTTATTGACGAATGTGAATGCAGAAATGGAAAGGTCGTGTGCCAATGAGAATATGTGACACAGTTCTAAAATTTGCAAAAATTGCAGTTTCGAGATATTTAGATATTTTATTTATTTTTTGCCTGATGCGCTAGCGGCAAAATTTCTTCAGGAATGGAAAGAGCATAGACCGCGGATAATTTGTAACACAAAAGAAATTTTTGCAAATGTGGAATTTAGCAGAAATACGCGATTATTTGTCAAAATTTCGTAAATTGACAAAAATAGAACGTCATTTATTGACTAATGTGAATGCAGAAATGGTAAGGCCGTATGTCAATAAGAATTTGTGACACATTTTTGCAGTTTTAATAAATTGCAGTTTCGAGATATTTTTGATTAAAATACGAATATGTCGAAAATCGACTTTTTTGCCTGATGCGCTAGCGGCAAAATTTCTTCAGGAATGGAAAGAGCATAGACCGCGGATAATTTGTAGCACAAAAGAAATTTTTTGCAAATGTGGAATTTAGTAGACATACGCGATTATTTGTCAAAATTTCGTAAATTGACAAAAATAGAACGTCATTTATTGACGAATGTGAATGCAGAAATGGGAAGGCCGTATGTCAATTGATTATTATGTGATTACAGTTTACAGTTACAGTTTACACGTATCGGAACATCAGATGAACGGCGTCGTATCATGCCGATACCTAATAGCGAATGCGGCGATATCACTGAGCTTTAGATCAGTTGTACAGACAACCGTATCGTGGGAATAGCTGCACTTGGTGTATGGTACACGTTCTCAAGACAATTTCTCCAGATATGGCTAATGATGTGAACAAAGTTGTCCACACTGTTCACCAAGATTTGACAGACACAAAGTATAGGTTGAACTTTTTACACACACAGCTTGTTGTTTAAACGCGTCTTGTATTTGACGTTGCGATTGACGTCAAAGCCTGAAAAATGCCTGCGCTTTTATCGTGCGTTTGTGTTCTCTTTCCCTTTTCGCGTAATATATCTCGCCATATCAAGTCACTTGTCAAGTTGTTTCAATAACTTATACCTAGTTTTGTTTATCTATGTTGCTTGGCTGTGACGCGGCAATCCCAGAAGTTCAAAAGCGTTTCCGGCGGACTTGTCTGTGTGTGCAATATGTAGCTCACCCCTCAGAGCAGTGAAACCGCTGCAACGTGGCACATCTTTAAGTTGGTTTATCCTACACAATCGCTGAAAATATGGCCTAAATGGGCCCACAATCGAAATAGTATATAGCTGACAAGCGGAGTGAGTTTTCGCTGGGACAACTTCTAGTTCTTCTAACAAGCTGTTTTAAAAAAGTTGAGTTGTTTTATTAATACAGAGTGGTTTGTGAGTGTTCCAAAGTGGAAGAGTAAAAGAGTGGATACTTTTGAAAAGTATTTTGAAGCCTTTCCGATATGACGCGCGCCCGCCCGGAGTCCGCTATTGATGCGCTACTTCTGACCCACTCCTTTCTGAGAGGTTGTTGCAAGGCAACATTGGGATCGCCCGGGATTAATTTTTTGAGCAAGACACGCATTTCTGAGCGGTTGTTGCAAGGCAACATTGGGATCGCCCGGGATTAATTTTTTTAGCAAGACGCAGGCATTATCGAGCGGTTGTTGCAAGGCAACATTGGAATCGCCCGGGATTAATTCTTTTAGCAAAATGGATTTGTTATGAAGCAGTTGATTAAGGAAGGAAGACCACTTACACCGTTCTAACCTAGGTACCTACCTACTACAACTACATATCAAACGCTATGCTGCTGTACTAATGAGGTGTACACTACAAGGTGTTAGGCCCATGAGTTGAAAACCTTGTTTTGTAGTGTTACTTTGCCATGGTAATTCATTCAATTTCAAGACGCGATACGTTTTTTCGCCGCGCCTCAGCGCGGCGAGGTGTATATGTTGCAGGCCATGGCCGTCTTCAGGCCATCGCCGTCTAGACGGCTTTGGCCTGGTCGATCAGGCCGTGGCCGTCTAGACGGCGTTGGCCTGATGCGTCAGGCCATGGCCGTCTTCTGCTCGAAAAGACGGCCATGGCCTGATGGATCAGGCCGTAGCCGTCTTTAAGAGTGTCAGTTGTTGCAAGCGCTTGCAGGGAAGGGGCACAGCAGGCCTAAGCAGGAGGTGAAGTAGATGGAGGAGTGTTTATTCCACTTGCAGTTTGCACTAAAACTCGGCCGGCGTCGCGCCTGGCGGGTCTCAACTGAGGCTTAGCGCGACCACCAACTTCAGGGCGCGCTCCGCGCGCCCTGAAGTCGGTCACCGGTCGCGTTAAGCCTAAGTTTCGACCCGCCAGACTGCGACGCCGACTGACTCTTGTGCATTGTGGGCGCAGGGCGAGCCTAAGCATAGCCTAAACTGGAAGGAATACACTATGTCGGAAACTAACAGAGAAAGGAAAAGACGGCCATGGCCTGGCGCAGCAGGCCGTGACCGTCTAGACGGCTGTGGCCTGACGCATCAGGCCACGGCCGTCTTCTGCTCGGAAAGACGGCCACGGCCTGATGGACCAGGCCAAAGCCGTCTAGACGGCGATGGCCTGAAGACGGCCATGGCCTGTGACATATATATACGGATGACAATGTCTGTCTGTCTGTGTGTGTGTGTGTGTCCGTCCGTGGCACAGAAGTAAGATATGTGGCATATGTGGTCAAGTAGAGTCGAGGTCGCTGAGTACGGATCCGATGTCCGTTTGTGTTGCTAATTTCGCATTTTCGAGATATTCGCAATTAAAATTCCAAAATGTCGAAAATCGACATTTTCGTTTGATGGGCTAGCGGCGAAATTTCTTCGGAAATGGAAAGGGCATAGACAGCGGATAATTTGTAACACAAAAGAAATTTTTTGTAAATGTGGAATTTAATAGAAATACGCGATTATTTGTCAAAATTACACAAATTGACAAAAATAGAACGTCATTTATTGACGAATTTGAATGCAGAAATAGTAAGGCCGTATGTCAATAAGAGTTTGTGGCATAGTTTTACAGTTTTCGTAAATTGCCATTTTGAGATATTTAGAATTAAAATATGAAAATGTCAAAATCGACATTTTCGTTTGATGGGCTAGCGGCGAAATTTCTTCGGAAATGGAAAGGGCATAGACAGCGGATAATTTGTAACACAACAGAAGTTTTTTGCAAATGTGGAATTTAGTAGAAATACGCGATTATTTGTCAAAAATTCTCCAAATTGACAAAAATAGAACGTCATTTATTGACGAATTTGAATGCAGAAATAGTAAGGCCGTATGTCAATAAGAATTTGTGGCATAGTTTTACAGTTTTCGTAAATTGCCATTTTGAGATATTTAGAATTAAAATATGAAAATGTCAAAATCGACATTTTCGTTTGATGGGCTAGCGGCGAAATTTCTTCGGAAATGGAAAGGGCATAGACAGCGGATAATTTGCAACACAACAGAAGTTTTTTGCAAATGTGGAATTTAGTAGAAATACGCGATTATTTGTCAAAAATTCTCCAAATTAACAAAAATATAACGTCATTTATTGACGAATGTGAATGCAGAAATGGTAAGGTCGTAAGTCAATAAGAATTTGAGACATAGCTTTACAGTTTTAATAAATTGCAATTTCGAGATATTTAGAATTAAATTTACAAAGATGTCAAAATCGACATTTTCGTCTGATGGGCTAGCAGCGAAATTTCTTCAGAAATGGCAAGCGCAGAGACTGCGGATAATTAATTAGTGGCATACAAGAAATTTTTGCGAGTACTAAATTTGACAGAAATGATCAAATCTTGACAGAAATGTCAAGATGTTATAAATCGCCAAAGCTTTGGTTTTCCATGAATGTTAACGTAGAAGTCGTACGCCAAGGGGAATTCCTGATGAAGAACGACCGGACCACACTGTTGGCAAGTTTTTTGTTGGATGTGACGGTTTCACACGGTAGGAAACATCAGATAAACGGCGTCGTATCATGCCGATAACATATAGCGAACGCGGCGATATCACTGAGCTTCAGATCAGCTGTACAGACAACCGTATCGTGGGAATAGCTGCACTTGCTATTAAGGTACACGTTCTCAAGACACTTTCTCCAGATGCGGCTAACGATGCGCACAAAGTTCACTATACTGCTCACCAAAATTTGACAGACACAAAGTATAGGTTGAACTTTTTACACACACAGCTTGTTGGTTAGAAAAGCTGCGCCGCTCTACGACGTAAGGTGCGTGTTTGACCTTCGTAATTAAGAAAATCTCTATTACCAGTGAGTCGCTTTCAAGTGAACGAGCACGTCGAGACCTTTTAGTTGACCTATCGCATCACTCCTGACGACGTAAGACGAGCGTGTTAGAGCCGTTTTGCGTTTTGGACCTTCGGGTTACTGTAGCGCGCGCAATTCAAGCTTTAGAATTTTGACTTCTCTTAACGGAATTATTAGTGTGCCGAAATCTATTCAACGAACTCAAGATCGTCTCCTGATGACGGAAGACGAGGAGTTAGTAGAAGTTTTGCGTTTTTACCCCGGGTTACTGGAGCTCTGAAATTCAAACTTTTGAGTTTCGACCAATAGAAGAACAAATGATCAGTGAGTGTTGATAGCTATCCAACCAACCCAAGATCGTCTCCGTACGACGCACGCCGAGCGAGTTAGAGCGATTTCTGCGTGAAAAACGCGATAATGTTGCTTTTCGTGTTGCGTGTTTGCGTAATTAGAAAACTTTTAATGCCAAGCGAAAGAGCACGTCGAGACCTTTTAGTTGACTCATCGCACGCTGCTGGACGACGTAAGACGAGCAAGTTAGAGCCGTTTTCAGTTTAAACTTTCGGGTTACTGTAGCGCGTTTGATTTAAGCCTCCGCAACTTCTAAGTCTCCTAGCGACATTACCAGTGAGTCGAGACCTTTCCGTAAAGTCCAAGATTGCCTTCCTAACGACGTTCCTACGATGTGCGTACGTCACGCTCGCTTCGGGCTTAATAACTCGCTCGTCCGACGTCGTATGATGGAGTTTGAGACATCGGCGAGTAGCCCGCGGACTCCTGTAGCGACCTGATTAGGCACAACCAATAAATTTTCAAACTCGCGCGCTAACAGTACTCGTCCCAAAGTGGGGTCCATTTTCTGAAGAAAGTTGACCGAAGCTAGTCAAATCGCATATAAAAGTGAAGCGCTCGAGCTCTGGAGCACGAATCCGAGCAACAAGAGTTTCAAAGTTTTAAACAAAGAGCTACAGTAACGAAAAGGCGTCCCCAAAGCTGGAAACGACACGCTTGCTTCGGGCTCACCAACTGCTTGTCTGACGTCGCTGGGTTGAGTTCGACACATCGACGGGTAGCCCTCGGACTTCTCTCGCCATCTGAGTGTTCAAAACTGAAATAAGTTTTAAAACTCGCGCGCTACAGTATCCCGAAGTGGGGTCCGTTTAGAGAGAAAAGTTGACCGAAGCTAGTCAAATCGCATATCAAAGTGAAGCGCTCGAGCTCCTGAGCACCAATCCGGGCAACAAAAAGTTTCACAAGTTTAAACAGAAAGCCACAGTAACCAAAACGCGTCGAAAACTGGAAAACGACACGCTTGCTTCGGGGTTACCAACTGGCTGGTCCACCGTTCGCTGAGTTGAGCTTGACACATCGACGGGTAGCCCTCGGACTACTCTCGCGAACTGTGACGTCGAAATAGTAACAAGTTTTAAAAATTGCGCGCTACACAAACCCGAAGTAATGTCCGCGAAAAGTCAAAACTTCATCGAACCTAGTCGAATTGCATATCAAAATGAAGCGCTCGACCTCCTGAGCAAGAATCCGACAACAAAAAACTTCAAAAGGTCAATGAGAGGGCTACATACAGTAACCAAAACGCGATGAAAACTGCAGATTTTGGTTTGTTATATCTCGGGACTCGTGCGTTGCAGAGCGGCGGTCTTGACATCGCTGAAGAGCTCACTGAAGGCCAACATCAACATCATGCTCACAATTAACCTGTAATTTTGCGTTAGATTCCAGTGTCTTTTTTTTAATTTAGTCTGAAAAGATGATTTTCTTGGTGTAAAGAATTAAACCCGAGCGATACCAATGTTGCGTAGCGAGACCACTCCAAAAAGTGTAGTCGCGAGGAGAGTCAAAGATGCTGCACGAAACCGGAAAGGGCCTCTGCTGGGATCTCAGTAAAAATTCAAAGCTCTAAACCACTCCGCTTTTTAAAAGAGACTTGTTACTCTAAGACTGTTCTCACTGCGTGCACCCATTTTACTGACTGAGTGCACCCAACACAAACCTGGCCGGCCTCCAGAATCACTGACTGCGCGCACCCCCCAACAAAAAGCTGTTTCAAAAAGTTGAGTTGTTTTATTGATACAGAGTGGTTTGTGAGTGTTTTAAAGTGGAAGAGTAAAAGAGACAAGAGTGGATACTTTTGTAAAGTATTTCGAAGCCTTTCCGATATTCCGCGCGCCCGCCCGGAGATCCTATTCATGCGCTACTTCTGACACGCTCCTTACTGAGCGGTTCTTGCAGGGCAACATTGGGATCGCCCGGGATTAGTTTTTTGAGCAAGACACACGCATTTCTGAGCGGTTGTTGGCAAAGGCAACATTGGTATCGCCCGGGATTATTTTTTTTTTGAGCAAGGCACACGCATTTTAGAGCTGTTGTTGCAGGGCAACATTGGGATGCACCAGGATTAATTTTTAGCAGACAAAGTTGTTCGTAAGACAAGGATTAAAAAAAACAAAAGAATTTCTTTAGGAATGACCGTTCGACAACTGTCTCGACGTAAGCTTTCAAACGGTCGAACGAATGCCGCTCTACAACGTAAGACGAGCGAGTTAGAGCTGATTTGCTGTTTAAACCTTTTGGGTTACTGTAGCTCGCGATATTCAAACTTTTGAGTTTCGACCAATAGAAGACGAATGATCAGTAGTGAGTCAAGACTTATCCAGCAACTTAAAATCATCTCTCTAGACGCACGCTGAAGCGGGCTAGAGCGATTTCTATGCTAAAAACGCGAAAATGTCGCTATTTGTGGTGCGTGTTAGCGTAATTAACAAAATTGTTACGCCAAGTGAAAGAGCACGTCGAGACCTTTTAGTTGACCTATCGCACACCGCTCTACAACGTAAGACGAGCGTGTTAGAGCCGTTTTGCGTTTTGGACTTTTGGGTTACTGTAGCGCGCGCAATTCAAACTTTTGAATTTCGACTCCTCTTAATGGAATTATAAGCATGCTGAAACCTATTCAACGAACTTGAGATAGTCTCTCTCTGACGGAAGACGAGCGAGTTAGATAAGTTTTTGCGTTTTGAACTTTGGGTAACTGTAGCTCGCGATATTCAAACTTTTGAGTTTCGACCAATAAAACAACAAATGAGCAGTGAGTCAAGAGCTATAGCAACTCAAGATAGTCTCTCTACGACGCACGCTGAGCGAGTTAGAGCGATTTCTCTGCTAAAAACGTGAGAATGTCGCTTTTTGTGGTGCGTGTTTGCGTAATTAAGAAAACTTTTAATGCCAAATGAAAGAGCACGTCGAGACCTTTTAGTTGACTTATCGCACGCCGCTCTACGACGTAAGACGAGCAAAAGTGAGAGCCGTTTCGTTTAAACCTTCGGGGTACTGTAGCGAGAGCAATTCAAACTTTTGAACTTCGAAGTCTCCTAGCGACATTACCAGTGAGTCGAGACCTTTCCGTAAAGTCCAAGATCGCCTTCCTAC
>JASAMZ010007461.1:0-12548 GCA_030248115.1 Linhomoeus sp. GSCO2_2 | reverse complement strand
CTCACTTTGTGACGAACCATCCGCTTTCTCCCCGCCCTGCTGAGGAGCTGTTGTCCATCACTGTCCTGCTGTAGCTCTCGAGGTGGTCGAAGAAAGGCTTGAGTTCGGAGTAGATGCCCGAGTACTTGTACTTCGTCTCCGCGTAGACGTAGTAGCCGACCATTCTCGAAGCGTTAGTCTTGAAAATCGGCCTGTCGTAGTGGCTGTCGAACCAGCGGTGGGAGATCCTGTGCGAGGCTTGGACCAGGCAGCGCTGCAGGTCCTTCTCCGGCTGGAAGTGGGCGCTGCGCACGTTGCAGCAGGGCCAGGCCCGAAGCGAGTCGGCGGGCGGTCGGCAGCGGCGGCGTGCCGACCAGGCCAGGAACTTCGTGGTCCAGCAGACGTGCCGCCTTCCCGTGCGAGTGCGCGCTACGAGGAAGTCGGCGCCGTTAACGAGCGCGTCGCAGACGGCGTCCAATGCGTGCAGGTCGGCGGCCGAGCGCAGTCGGAAGCGGGAGTCGAGTTCGACAGAGCCGATGCGGCGCGGGTCGAAGCCGCTGGCGTCGCGCACGGGCGCGAAGCCGAAGAGGAAGGCGGCGTGTTGGCTGAGCTGCTTGCGCAATGCAATAAAGGGGAAGTAAAGTTCAGCGTGGCTGTCGTACCACTCGGAAGGATGGTTGGACTTGAACACCTGCGTTGAGAGGCCAATGTTGAGATTGCCAAGACCGAAAGTGGCAAGACTGCTCGTTCTACTGTATCTCGGAGTGAGTACCTGAAGCGGGTTGCGGTCCGGTAGCTGGAGGCCGGGTTTCACGAGCAGCGCCACCAGCGAACCGCATGCCAGCAGCGTGAACAAGACAATCCAAAGGAACTTGAGACTCTCCACCACCCGTGGAAGAACACTTTTCACCAGCCATTGCGCTGCCAGGCTGCAAAGGCTGCCCGGGGATTTGTCCCTGCAGAATCTGACGACGATCGATGGCATGAGATGGCACAGGCAGGGCCTGATCTTGCAGTGGAGCAGCACCAGGGAGGCGGGCAGCCAAGTGACCACGAGAAAGTAGTTCACCAGCATCGTGGTGCCCGCGAATAGTCCGAAGCACCGAATCACCACTACCTAAAGTGATTTGACACCAGCTGTCGTCGTCGTCGTCGTCGTCGTCGTCGTCGTCGTCGTCGTCGTCGTCGTCGTCGTCGTCGTCGTCGTCGTCGTCGTCGTCGGCGTCGTCGTCGTCGTCGTCGTCGTCGTCGTCGTCGTCGTCGTCGTCGTCGTCGTCGGCGGCGGCGGCGGCGGCGGCGTCGTCGTCGTCGTCGTCGTCGTCGTCGTCGTCGTCGTCGTCGTCGTCGTCGTCGTCGTCGTCGTCGTCGTCGTCGTCGTCGTCGTCGTCGTCGTCGTCGACGACGTCGTCGTCGTCGTCGTCGTCGTCGTCGTCGTCGTCGTCGTCGTCGTCGTCGTCGTCGTCGTCGTCGTCGTCGTCGTCGTCGTCGTCGTCGTCGTCGTCGTCGTCGTCGTGGTGGGGGGGGGGGGGGGGGGGGGGGGGGGGGGGTGGGGGGGGGGGGGGGGGGGGGGGCGCGCGCGCGCGCGGCGTCGTCGTCGTTGCGCCCCCCCCCCCCCCCCGCCGCCGCCGTCGCAAACCGTTGCAGCTCACATTGCTGACGACGTTGGCGTAGAAGGCGGCGGCCGTGGTGACGCTCGTGACCAACATGGAGACGGCGGCGTGGTGCATGGCCTCGGCGAGCGCGCGGCTCTCCGCCTCCACCTGTCCTGGACCAGAGCTAGGGCAGTGGCGCCCCCTGGCCGAGGCGTAGACGTGCTGCAGGACGAAGGTGTCGTCTGCTCCGATGCCCACCAGGAGGACGAAGACCAGCAGGTTCATGAAGGGGAAGAAGTCGACGCCGAACAGCCAGCTGTAGAGGAACAGCGCCCCGCCCACGGAGAGCAGCAGGCAGGCGGCCACCATCAGCGTGTAGAAGAGACTGCCGGAGTAGACAAGAATAAGGAGCACCACAATGCCGGCCGCCAAAGCGCCGTAGGCGGTGTCGTAGGCCAGCTGGCTAGGGAAGAGGGCCAGCTTGGTGCCCAAGTTCATCCCTCGCAGCAGGAGGCCGTTCTCCTTCGAGAATCGAGTCACCTTCTCCCTGAGGGCCTCGTAGTCCTCCAGGTAGCCCGTGACCTCTCCCAGGCGGCCGCCGCTGGCCCTGTAGACTCTGTAGGCCGTGAACGTCAGCACCGGCACGAAGGTGTTCAGGTACACGGGCCCGGTCGAGTGGGGCGCCCCCACTGAAAGCACTTTGGTGAACAGGTCGCGCGCCATGCGCCCTTCGCACTCCGTTGACAACGGGGCGCAGAGGTCGCTCTGGCTGTCGCCTTCGCAGGCGCTGATGACCCTGCTCTCGTTGGCGCAGCGATCAATCAATCCGACCAATTTGTCCACGTCGGCCTGCTCCAGCGCCTGACAGTTCAGGGGCCCGTCGTCCGGGACGCAGGTGGCGTAGTTGGCCAAGCTCCAGAGGTGCAGACTGGCCGTGGGGCCGCCGTACAGCTCCATCTCTGGCCTCACGGACGAGGCCAGCTCACAGAGGGCCCGGACCGTTGGCAGGGAGATGGCCGCCTCCCAGGACGGAAACTCGTGGACCACTTGGACCAGATGTTCCACTGAATGGTTACGGGTGGGTGGTTCAGTATAACTTCGAAGGAATGGGCCACATTCTCGACTCTTGGAATTGACTGACTCTTGGAAACGTTCTCCTTCAGCTGCGCGCAGGGGCTGGAGGCCAGGCCGGTTACTAACTGGTTGAGCCAGTCAGGGGACGACTGAGGGCCGTCGTCGGCGGCGGTCGTCGCGGTCTCCAGCAGATTCTGGAGCCGGTCCACCTCCGCGAACGACTGCACTCCGAATCGGCTGACAGACCGACCCACCCGGGAGTACCGCTTGCTGGAGGCAGGCCTGCTGGAGATCTCGGGCTGTATCTGGGTCCAGGCGAGCGCCCTGGAGGACCAGAGGGTGCCGCGGGTCTCGAATCCCTGAAGTGCACGCCTCTTGCGGAGTGGCAATGGTTGTGATCTGCCTTTCCGGCCAATTTGTACAATGTACATTGTAACGTCATATGAATGGACATACATGTAGCTGCCCGGGCGGTGAACAAATTGACTGATTTGTCGCTAAACATAACGTTAGTTCTCAAATGCTGCCTATGTAGGCGTTTACTTGGGCTATACTGATCAGCGACAAGGCTAAGGCTTCTGTTACGGGAAAGACCATGCACTTCAAATGTCCGAGGCAGTCTGCCTACTTGGTGCTGAGTACAGTAGGTAGGTACATAGGTACATACATACCAAAACGTATACTACGTCTTGTATTTGTGCCATTGAGACGAAGCAAGCCAACCAGTTTGGGGTCCCAACTGGGATTTTCGAAGAAGTAGAGCGCGAGAAATGAGATCAGCAGCGAAAGTATCCCGGAGACAGCGATCACCAAACACGGACGTTTCAGAAGGAAGGACGCATAGCTGAAAGTTACGTCGAGTTGTATAGCCAACCAATTGAACGACGCAAAACTAAGCGCCGCACTCCATACCGTCCGTTCAGCTCCATCAGTAGACGGTCCAACCCCATTTTGCGCGGTGCCCTTTCTTTCTCGAGTCTTCCGTCACTCCAAAGGAGAACCTCAACGCCCGACCATTCTGACGTAACTGCAACGGTCACATGTTTGCCTCAGAGACGTGAGAAAGAGGGGGAAGGTGCCGCCCCCTTCCGTCTCTCTCCAGCGGCGGAAATTGCGCGTTGTTCGTCGCGATGGAGGAGGCATGAAGAACTCGACGCATTGTCTGCATGCGATGGACGTGCATGTATTCGTACGCCACGCGGGCACCCGACGATTTTCGCGGCGACTGCCGGCCTTCTTACGCGTTCGCCTATTTGAGTCGAAGGGGGACAAGGCGAGGCGTTAAAGGGAGAGCGGTGCGGGACGCGTGCGCGCCCACAATACACACATCGGCATGCGCGCGCGCGACAGACAATTCCGAAGAAATTATACACCGCGCGCTCATATACCGTGAGCACATTGGATGACGGATAATATCAGTAGTTGGTGGTCTGAAAAGGGAAGGGCCGGCCCGGGCGAGGCAGGCGACAACAAACAAGGGCAAGGGTAGTACATGAGACCATTTGCACGTACAGTACGCATGTATGTGGTGTGCACATCGCTGTACTCATAGCAATTAATTGTGTAGATTAGATTAAGACCAGCTGAAATCCGTTCTTGACTAGTGTCTTTAGCCATAGGTGATACTGTATATCTATAGCTGAACACCTATGGAAGCAGAGCCATTTGTATCGACCCATGGAAATCAGCCACTGATCACAACATGTATTGGTCTATTGTAATGGTTGGGTCGGGACTCTCGACTCCCCAGCTTGCTTCTTTTGTCCGCGACTCAGCAGCAACAGCAGAACCCAAGCTCACGGCTACATCGTAAACACCAGCGTACGCATAAACACCAGCCTCCTTAGGCGAAATCACAACAGCTTAAGTAGTGGAGAGCAAACCCAAACAAATCTAGAAACAACGGCTGTGGCGTGCGATACCAAAACAATCTACAAGCGTGAGAAGGTGACAGAGCAGTCTATGCACAGGGGAAGCGGATGAAACCACATGAGAACTAGAACCTAGGCAAGAGCTCCCAAGGTGACAGTTCGTGGGAGCGCAGCTAAGAAGCAGAAACCAAAGAATAAGCATGAGAACGGCATCTACATGCGAGTACAATCACAAGGCGCATCTACCCAAACTCTGGTCATCACATCTCCCCCTCCTTTCGGGAGATCACCCCTACCAGCTCCAACAAGACTAAAAGCACCACCATGAAAAACACCAAACTAAGCGCAATCTACTTTCACCAGTCCTCCTTCAGCAGCACATTCTTCGTCAGCTTCGTCAGCTTTCTGACGTCTGTGCGGCTCTTGATAGCTTGACCGGCGGCATGACTGACTGGCAAGAGCGACTGGACGTAGACACCAGCAGGGCGCAATGGCTGGCTTGACGCAATAGCAGGGCGCAAAGGCTGGACGCAGCGGCTCGCTTGACGCAGGGGCGCAACAGCTGGAAGGGTCCAAAGGGCTGGCAACGGCTTGACGCATTGGTTGGGCGCAGAGGCTAGGCACAACAGCTGGCTTGACGCATGGCATGACCCAATGGCTGGGCGCAACGACTGGACGCAACCGGTAGACGCAGTGGCTTGCCTGGACGGGACGCCTGGGACGGCGTGACAGGACGGGACGCCTGGGACGGCGTGACACAACGGCACATACTGGACTGGACGCCTGGGGCGGCGTCCCAACGGCTCACTAGACTGGACGCCTGGGGCGGCGTCCCAACGGCTCAGTAGACTGGACGCCTGGGGCGGCGTCCCAATGGCTCACTAGACTGGACGCCTGGGGCGGCGTCCCAACGGCTCAGCAGACTGGACGCCTGGGGAGGCGTGACGCAAAGGCTCCACTGGACTGGACGCCTGGGGCGGCGTCCCAACGGCTTGACGGGACAGACGCGACGCAGTAGCTTGACTTGACAAAGCGGCAGGACTGGCGGCAGCACCGGACGGCTAGACTGGACGCCAGCAAGCACTGGACGCTTGGCAGGACTCCACAGGCGGACCCACAGCTCTTCAGATCTTCATTGGTACCCCCCTCCTTTTTGACAGGAGCACGATACCTGCAGGTTCGTCTCGAGGCTCGGACACCATTTGTAATGGTTGGGTCGGGACTCTCGACTCCCCAGCTTGCTTCTTTTGTCCGCGACTCAGCAGCAACAGCAGAACCCAAGCTCACGGCTACATCGTAAACACCAGCGTACGCATAAACACCAGCCTCCTTAGGCGAAATCACAACAGCTTAAGTAGTGGAGAGCAAACCCAAACAAATCTAGAAACAACGGCTGTGGCGTGCGATACCAAAACAATCTACAAGCGTGAGAAGGTGACAGAGCAGTCTATGCACAGGGGAAGCGGATGAAACCACATGAGAACTAGAACCTAGGCAAGAGCTCCCAAGGTGACAGTTCGTGGGAGCGCAGCTAAGAAGCAGAAACCAAAGAATAAGCATGAGAACGGCATCTACATGCGAGTACAATCACAAGGCGCATCTACCCAAACTCTGGTCATCACACTATGGTTCACAGCCAATGCTCACAACAGCCTATAGAAGATTCAGATAGATCTGAAGTCATTTTACACTGCGCCCCTGCCAGTGCCAACATTTACCTTGCACCTACTCTCATGCATCACAACATGTATTGGCCTATGGTTCACAGCCAATGCTCACAACAGCCCATAGAAGATTCAGATAGATCTGAAGTCATTTTACACTGCGCCCCTGCCAGTGCCAACATTTACCTTGCACCTACTCCCATGCCTCTGAATACACTAACTCTAACACTTGGATGTTTATATTTAGCCCTTAGGAAATTTCAGATAGATCTAAAGTCATTTGACATTGTGCCCCTGCCAGTGCCAGCGATTAGCATGGTGCCCCATCCTGTGCCTTGAAATACACCTCGGGGTCTAACAGCAACAACACTGTAGTGAATGATGACACGACAGTGAGAAATTTCCACGAAAATCGTCAATTGACCATGGAGCACTGGACAGCCACAGACTAGCCAAGCGCAAAATGGTACCAGTCGTTCTTTGTTTACTATGTGAACTTTGCCGGGATTATAAGAACGGATGTTGCTTCTGCGCACTTCTGACATAGAATTCTAGCGAAACGATGTAAAGAAGACGTTACACATTCTGCTTCCGTAGAAACAATGAAGGTGTACATCTCTGTGGAAGCAAGTAGGAGAGAGGGAGACAGAGTGAGAGAGGGAGCCATGAGAAGGGTCGTTTTACAATTTCAGAAGATCGCTATCCGCTCGGGGGTTCACTTGAAGTCGGTGCTGAACTTGCGCCCGCAGCCCAAGGCGCTATAGATGCCGCGCCTTCCTAGCTGAACGTGGAACTCGTCCAGGCCGGCCTTTTCCCTCTCCGTCATGGCCTCCACCTCCTCCTTCATGGCCGGGAAGATGAAGGTGTCGGGATCGATCTCCTCCATGACGGAGCTGCTGCTGCGCCGACGCGCCAGCAGCCGACGCTCCCCTTCCTCCAGATGGACGCTGCTGCTGCGCTGCTGAACGCGTCTCGAGAAGGCCAGACTTTTCACCAGGCTGGCGCTGAAACCAGCTTGTGGCTACAGTAACTACTGTAGACAGCAACCGACGTGCCAGTGCCGTTGTCATGCACACAGAAGATGCCTAGAGCGCACCCTTCCTTCAAGGCGTCGAGAATGAGCTTGTCGTCCTGGTCGATGGAGTCCCTTGAGTAGTCCCGCTCTTGATTCACTGATTGCTCTGCGACGTCCAGTTGGTCAGACCTAATGGCGGTAGTCGAATTGCTCAAGGTACCGCACGACAAGGAGGGCCGGCGCCGGTGCAACTTCCCGCTCAGGCCCCCCTCCAGAGTCACTTGTATGGCCGGCGCATTCAACTGAGAATACAGTTTCTCCCAACTGCTGTCGTAACACATACTGAACGACTATTGGCACTTGACAGTGAGGTGATGAGTACCCCGGTAGACCTCGACTTCTTCAGCGGCGTCAGAGGCGGCAGATGTGGACTGCGTGGAGCTCTCATTGATTGTTGGTCTGGTACCAAGTAGTCCACTTTCGCCTCTCGCTTGTTGGCCGTGGGGACCTGGCGACCTTCCAGTGCCGTCAGCAGTCGAAAGGAGAAGCCGGTCGAGGAGCAGTGGTCGTCGCGCGGCACCCTGCGTGATAACCGACGTCCAGTCTGGTCGCGTGAAATATTTCTTGGATCGATGTTGATCATTGATTCGATTGAACTCTACTGTAGTAGACTCATCACGCACGGCTCCTGTCCCATTTCCCTAGGCAGGCAGGCGCTGGCGAGGTTCGAGAGCGCGCGCTTCGTGTCGACCAGAGAGAGTTCGTCGTAACGGTCCCTGAAGTCCCGTCGGTGTCCCTCCAGTTGTAACACTTTGCCCAGCGACCGCAGACGCTTCTCCTCCTGCGGAGAGGCCGATGGCGGTCGACTGACCTGCGATTCGAATAAAATTGCGAGCGAACCACATGATACCGTAAATCCTCCAATAAACGCCCCTCATCAGACGTCTCACTGCGGCATGCGCTTCGTCGGCGTGATAAGGAGTTGCCCTTATTGGAGGAGTTGGAGTGAGGGCCACATAGCTCTTGCATCAAAATAGGCGAGGCTTGTTGTATGGCGTTAAAATTCGTGGATGTCATCGGTGTCGCTCCGACATTGACACTGAGGCTACGAGCAACCTACGGTAGGTTTCTTGCACACAATGCTACTACCTCGTCACCTTCGGCTGTACTCCGAATGCTATACATAGTTATAGTTATCATGGTCTGAAAGCTGTCCCCTTGGCGAACAATTGAGAATGTTGTGGGTTTGTTCTACGAGATCCCACCAGAGCGGTCGGGTCGCTCTCCAAGTGGGGCAGCAGCAGGTCCTCTCGGC
Source organism: Linhomoeus sp. GSCO2_2 (assembly GCA_030248115.1). NCBI lineage: Eukaryota > Metazoa > Nematoda > Chromadorea > Monhysterida > Linhomoeidae > Linhomoeus > Linhomoeus sp. GSCO2_2. The sequence goes on along the minus strand of JASAMZ010007461.1, from coordinate 4,038 downwards.
GTGGCTTCTTCTTGCTCGCCCGGCTTCCTTTGACGCTTCCGGCGCGGCTGCTGAGCGGTCGCGTCGACGTCGGCTGCAGCAGAACCGGCAAGAGCCCTTCCGAGAGCGAAACGCTCCGTCTTCGGCCGGTGGACGGCTTACGCTCTTCCGGAGACGGTTCCATCACACGATACAGTGAATGGAAGCATAGGAACGTCAACCGACGGGGAAGTGCCCGGTAGATGACGCTTGCGCGATTGTTTGTCCGGCTTGAAGGTCACACGAAACCCCGGTGATGGACGGAATTCAGAATCAGCTGCTTACCGCGCCGTGTGGTGGCCTCAGGCAAGAGTGGCGACTGGCGAAGAGATGATGACGCTTGGCAGTACGGTGCGACTATATCTAGCAGCATGCCGATCTGGACAGGACAAGCGTCAGTGAACCTGTTCGTACTGCACAGTCGCACCTGTATCGCACCAGAACGAAGATACAGTACTAGCTACACCTGACAACGTGGGGGGGGGGGGGGGGGGGGGGGCGGGGTTCCACTCCATGTTAAACTCATCAGCGTATACAATGGTATCTAACGGCGTTTGTGAGCCAACTAGTTCTTTGCACTTTAACCAGAAGATTAAAGTCGACCACGTTCCGTCTTCTGCAGATCCCGAAACCTCTAAGAAGCAGATCCCGATTGCGGCTGGCGCGCGGGGAGCCCGCCATGACGAAATGTTGGAAGTGCCGTATAGTCTGATGTAAAAAGTACCGCATGATGCAAATATATTTGACTCTGACAATGTTGCTCCTGGCAAGGAGTTGTGAGTGTGACAGCCTACTCCTCAGATAGGGACTTTTTGAGATGTTTACAAATCAATATCTTCCACTCAAAGCTGAAATAGAAGTCATATAATGTGATTTTTTCGCCGCTCCCCAGGGCGGCGAGTATATATGTCACAGGCGATGGCCGTCTTCAGGCGATGGCCGTCTAGACGGCTGTTGCCTGGTCGATCAGGCCGCGGCCGTCTAGACGGCAATCGCCTGATGCGTCAGGCCGCGGCCGTCTAGACGGCAATCGCCTGATGCGTCAGGCGATGGCCGTCTTTTCTTTCTCTGTATTAGTTTCGGACACAGTACAGGGTGTCTCACGGTTGATGCCTACTGTTTGTCGGTGAATAACTTTTTCTGCAGTTCACCGATCGGGGCGATTTTTGGCCATTTTGGAGCAGATACTTTAGGTTAAATGTGCGCGAAATTTTATGAGGATTAGTAGAACCGTTCGTGAGATACGGCTGCGTAGATCGTCAACTTAGGTTCACCCAAAGTTGCACTATTGGCCCTGTGTTGTGCTAATTGATCGGCATTATTCCAGCGCTACTCTTCACCAGTATAACCGATTCCAGTAATCTTTTCAGATAACAGTGTACACACAAGTGCCCAATAGTGTGCAAAATTTGAACTCAATCGGATCTGCAGAATTCGGTAGAGAGCGTTTTAATTGCGCTTTCTCACGATTCCCATATGCGCGGCCGTATCTCACGAACGGCTCCACTGATGTTCATAAAATTTCGCACACATTTAAGTTAGAGTATCTCTTCCAAAATGGCCAAAAATCACCCCGATCGGTTAACTACAGCAAAGTTATTCACCGACAAACAGTAGGCATCAACCGTGGGACATTCCTTCCAGTTCAGGCTATGCTTAGGCTCGCCCTGCGCCCACAGTTCACAAGAGTCAGTCGGCGTCGCAGTCTGGCGGGTCGAAGCTTAGGCTTAACGCGACCGGTGACCGATTTCAGGGCGCGCGAAGCGCGCCCTGAAGTTGGTGGTCGCGCTAAGCCTCAGCTGAGACCCGTCAGGCGCGACGCCGGCCGAGTTTTAGTGCAAACTGTAAGTGGAATAAACACTCCTCCATTTACTTCACCTCCTGCTCAGGCCTGCTGTGTCCCTTCCCTGCTAGCGCGGGCGACAGCTTTCACTTTGAAGACGGCTGTTGACTGGTCCACCAGGCGATAGCCGTCTTTTCCAGCAGAAGACGGCCATCGCCTGACGCACCAGGCTATGGCCGTCTTTTCCTCGAGAAGACGGCCGCGGCCTGATCGACCAGGCGATAGCCGTCTAGACGGCTATCGCCTGAAGACGGCTACTGACTGCAACATATATACGGACGCTATTGTCTGTTTGTGTGTGTGTCCGTGTGTGTGTGTGTGTGTGTGTCCGGAACAACTAGGCATGACGGTTAGTGTCACCCGATGGAGTCGAATGCGCTGAGTAACGTGCCGTTGTCCGTTTCTGTTGCTAATTTCCCTATTTCGAGATATTTACAATTAAAATATGAAAATTTCATTTGACATCAATTTGACTTTGATTTCATTTGACTCAATGACACTTTCATTTACAAGTCGTATCGGCAAAGTTTTTGCTGAAATGGAAAGGGCGTAAGATGCGATGAATTTGTGACATAGTTTCGGATTTTGGAATTCACCAAATTAGGTATATTTTCAAGGTTTTTGTCAAAATTCCCAAATTTCGAACAATTCAAACAGCTTAAATTTCAAAACTTCTTTGCACCGATGTATCGAGCATAGTCTGCCAAGTATTTAGCAAATAGTTTCAGCAAATATAATTAACGAAATTCAGGATATTGTTAAGGATTTTGTTAAAATCCCCAAATTTCGACAATTTCAAACAGCTTAAATTTCCAAATTTCTTTTCACGGATGTGTCGAGCATAGTCTACCAAGTATTTAGCAAATAGTTTCAGCAAATATAATTAACGAAATTCAGGATATTTTTAAGGATTTTGTTAAAATCCCCAAATTTCGACAATTTCAAACAGCTTAAATTTCAAAATTTCTTTTCACGGATGTGTCGAGCATAGTCTACCAAGTATTTATCAAATAGTTTCAGATTTTATAATTAACGAAATTAGGATATTTTCAAGGGTATTGTCAAAAGTCACAAATTTCGACAATATAAAAAAACTTAAATTTCATTATTTCTTTGCACGGATGTGTCGAGCATAGTCTGCCAAGTATTTAGCAAATAGTTTCAGATTTTATAATTAACGAAATTAGGTACATTTTCAAGGGTATTTTCAAAATTCCCAAATTTCGACAATTTCAAACAGCTTAAATTTCAAAATTTCTTTTCACGGATGCGTCGAGCATAGTCTATCAAGTATCTATCAAATAGTTTTAGTTTTTATAATTAACGAAATTAGAGATATTTTCAAGGGTATTTTCAAAATCCCCAAATTTCGACAATTTCAAACGGCTTAAATTTCAAAGTTTCTTTGCACGGAAGTATCGAGCATAGTCTGTCATGCATTTAACAAATAGTTTCGGATTTTATAATTAACGAATTAGCGTATATTTTCAAGGGTATTTTTAAAATACCCAAATTTGGACAATTTCAAATAGCTTAAATTTCAGAATGTCTTTGCATGGTTGTGTCGGGCATAGTCTGCCAACTATTTAGCAAATAGTTCTATATTTTATAATTAACGAATTTACATATATTTTCAAGGTTTTTCTCAAAATTGCCAAATTTCGACAATTTCAAACAACTTAAATTTCAAAATATCTTTGCGTGGATGTACCGGGCGTAGTATGTCAAGTAATTATGAAGCAGTTTCAGATTTTAGAATTGAAGTAATTAGGAATATTTTCAAGGGTTTTGTCAAATATGGCAGATTTCGGCATTTTCAAATGGCTACATATAACTAAGCAATATTTTTCCATGGATGTGTCGTGCAACGTATGTTTTGCCACCTATTCAATCGAACACGAAACGTGGCAATTACTGTGCCGTTCTGCAGTCTACAGCAACGGTATCGTAACCGCCTGCATTTGTGACCCAGAAGAAAAGGGCGTCGTCCCATTTAGACCCTCTTCATTCCAAAGTGAACCTGCGGCGAACATTCCTGATCCATTTATGGATCAGTACCCACCAATACGCCTTACGTACAACGATTGTCCAAGAATGGCACAAACTACCTTTGGAAACTCGAGGTAACTGCGGCGAAACTCCCCGAACAAATGGTCAACTTTCTATTTTGACACACT
>JASAMZ010007457.1:0-10361 GCA_030248115.1 Linhomoeus sp. GSCO2_2 | reverse complement strand
AGTGAATACCCGCATCCAGTGAAAACCCGCATGTGCGGGTTTTCACTAGACGTGTTGGTGAATACCCGCATATGCGGGTTTTCACTAGCCGTGTTAGTGAATACCCGCATATGCGGGTATTCACTAAAAAGTTTAGTGAAAACCCGTCTAGGAGTGCATGGTGAGTTCTGAACGAGTCCACACCAGATTACTGAATAAGTTCACACCAAAATACTGAATCAGTCCACACAAATTACGGAATACACCAAATTACTACACGAGTTGACACCAAAAGGGGATATCGTAGGTCTGAGCAGGAGGAGTCGTAGGCTAGGCGGAGATCGTAGGCCTAAGCACTAAGCAGTAAGCAGGAGGAGATCGTAGGCTAGGCGGAGATCGTAGGCCTGAGCAGGAGGAGATTGTAGGCTAGACGGAGATCGTAGGCCTGAGCAGGAGGAGATCGTAGGCTAGGCGGAGATCGTAGGCCTGAGCAGGAGGAGATCGTAGGCTAGGGGGAGATCGTAGGCCTGAGCAGGAGGAGATCGTAGGCTAGGCGGAGATCGTAGGCCTGAGCAGGAGGAGATCGTAGGCTAGGCGGAGATCGTAGGCCTGAGCAGGAGGAGATCGTAGGCTAGGCGGAGATCGTAGGCCTGAGCAGGAGGAGATCGTAGGCTAGGCGGAGATCGTAGGCCTGAGCAGGAGGAGATCGTAGGCTAGGCGGAGATCGTAGGTCTGAGCAGGAGGAGATCGTAGGCTAGGCGTAGATCGTTAGCCTGAGCAGGAGGAGATCGTAGGCTAGGCGGAGATCGTAGGCCTGAGCAGGAGGAGATCGTAGGCTAGGCGGAGATCGTAGGCCTGAGCAAGAGGAGATCGTAGACCTGAGCCGGAGGAAAGCCTGAGCCTAAGCCTAAGCCTAAGCCTGAGCCAAAGCCTGAGCTTGAGCCAAAATATATTCATTGTAACGGTGGAATGAGTTGGTGCGGAGTCATTCAGTAATTGCTGCTGAACTTGAAGGAAAGACATCCAAAGAAAGAATTAAATGCTAGGATGTTTTGAAGGATTAGATTAAATACATATATGGCGGCCCTGGAACAAGACAAGTACCGTGTTCACTTGTATGCGGGTGGCGATTCTGCGGAACAGCCCCGTGAAACAAGCATATGCGGGTATTCACTAACTGGACTAGTGAAAACCCGCATATGCGGGTATTCACTAAGTGGTTTGGTGAAAACCCGCATATGCGGGTTTTCACTGGATGCGGGTATTCCCTGTCACATATATATTGGTAGGCTGCTGGAGTCGGTTCGGTTGTTGCAGTTTTAAACTATCATCACTGAGTTCCACAAAGTGTTCTCCATGGCGGACTAAAGCTAGTCAATCTTCAATCTCCCTGTTGATTCCTAGCAAATCCCCATTCCCCATTTGCAGTCCCGGAACCGGGATCTCTGGAGCCAAGTCGCCACAGTCCAGCTGGCCAAGGGAGTGCCAGAAACGGCGCAAGCCGCCGTCTCCATCCACCACGAGAGGCAGGCGCGTCAGGCAGAAGACGACAAGGGTCTGTGGCTGTTCGGGCGCTTCTACGGCAACGGAGAAGGTCAGCAACAGCAGAATGGTGGCACCCTCAGAGGAGCCTATCAACAAGGACAGAGCGGAGGGAACGGAGGAGCGCAGAACGGATACCAGGGCCAACAGCAGCAGAATGGGTGGGTTTGGCTTAGAATGCAGTGTCGAGCGCCACCGATAGAAGTGGCAGCCACAAAGTCGTTTTTGCGAAGTCTGGAATGCCGCCTTGCCTCTGCCGCTGCGCGTAATCACAGTGCTTCCAATAGCATCGCAGTTACAGTGCGGAGGGGTATGATGAAATGGTCACCGTCTTCTAGGATAGTTTGCGATTTGCTTTGGAACCCTGCCAGTTAGCTACCGGCTGTAGTCACTCGGCCAACCTTTCTTTTAGCGGCCAGCAACAACAGTATCAACAGCAGCAGCAGCAATATCAACAGACGCAGAACGGTCGGCCGTCGCAAGCTCCGTACAACGGCGGTCAGCAGCAAACCACGCAGGGTTACGGTAGGCCGTCCACGACCCGCAGCCCCTACGGGAATGGAAATGGAAATGGAGACAAGGGAGTGGACACCAATGGACAGAAGCCTGGATGTAAGCGAAAAGTGGTGGTTGAGAGTGGTGACGACGACGACGACGACGACGACGACGACGACGACGACGACGACGACGACGACGACGACGACGACGACGACGACGACGACGACGACGACGACGACGACGACGACAAAATCTAGGCTGCGCCTGCCGGTTCGGCCCTCCTGGCCCCGAGGGCGACTCCGGGCAGGACGGCCGACCCGGTCAAGACGGGCGGCCGGGCCAGCCGGGCGCCCCAGGGAAGGATGGGGACACCTTGCCGCCTCCTCCACCTTGCGAAAGAGAGTGCCCCGTTGGGCCCAGAGGTGACCCCGGAAAGCCCGGAGAGGCCGGGCCTCCCGGGTACCCCGGCGACGACGGAGCGCCGGGCCTGGACGGGACGCCCGGACCCAGGGGACCGCCAGGACCGGCCGGCCAGCCTGGGACGAAAGGTTGTGTTATGCACACACTCCGTAGTCGTCCAAAAACCAAACGTCAACCTCCCGCTTTTCAGGCAAAGACGGCCTCAAGGGACCGCCCGGGGAGAACGGCAAGCTCATCCCGGTCAAGGGGCCGAAGGGACTCAGCGGCGACCCGGGCGAGCCCGGTCTGCCCGGCTCGCCCGGAGAGCCGGGCAGGGACGGCAACGACGGCTACAAGGGCAACCCCGGGATCGCAGGGGACAAAGGGGACCCGGGCAGGGACGGGGCACCCGGAGCTCCGGGGAATCCCGGCCCGGCCGGGTACCCCGGCCCGAAAGGGTCCTGCGACCACTGCCCGCCGCCCAGGGTGCCCCCTGGCTACTAATCATTGTGTCTGTGCTCCTAGTGTGTCCCTGCAACGACGATAGATCGCGTCATCTTGACATGAATTACTATTAGGTGCGAACGCGTGCCCTTGTGATAAACTTTGCACCCAAGTTGCACTAATGTATACCGTAGCCAACCTCGCGTCTTCTGGTTCGACCGCCTTCGCCCGATGTGCGCAATTCCCGGCCAGAGTTACCCGTCTAAGACTTCCATGTGTGTAAACCGCAATTCCCCAAACGCGCCATGTCGACGTCTATCGTAGCGCTGTTTATTGTGTAACAAATTACAGTATTTCCCCGTTCTCTTCTCTTTTGCGCGTGACATACTGATATCCTTCTCTTCGCTAATGACAGTCTGCTGACTTCACACTGATCTTGGTTGTGGCGACATTGAAGAATAAAGGTTGTTGTAGCCGCGTGTGCCGACGACGCAAGAAACTCGGCTCTGCGGAAATCGCAATTTAACCAACTAAACCGAATCGACCCTCACGCCAAGACTCTGCGAGTTTGGACACTAAGAAAGACACTAAGCACCACAGAGAGTTTGGACGACGACCCGCTGACAAACCGGGTACTGTATCGGTTTGAGATTTGCCCAAGCCAACCGACATACTAATGGGTGTACCTACAGTCGCTTTCATCGGCGTACCAATTCGCACTAGCAGACTGACGTAGAGGGCTGAGCGGTGCGCAAAGCCACCCAGGCCTCTCTAGTCGGCAGCCTCATTCGTCAGCTGTGGGGCTGGGCATCCGTCGTCTGGTCACTCACTCAGTCAGTCAGTCAGCCGCGTTTGAACAGCCTTCTCCCTCTCTTCTCATCCGGTCACTCATTCTTCCCCCCCCCCCCCCCCCTTCCGCTAGGCAAACACCCCACCCTGCGCCCCGTCCAGCTGTCCAAAGGTCAGAGATTGGACTCTGCCAATTGCCGTCCGCGAATAGTGGTCGTCGGACGCAAAATTGCGGAGAAAACGGCAAAATGCTGGTCCGTTTCGCGTTGATTCGGCCGGCGAACCAAACCGCAAGCTTGTCGTCGCGCGTTTGCGGCTCGATTCCCGAGCTCGGAAGCTGGAAGCCCGAAAATTCCCGTCAACTGATTTTGGCGTCTCCCGCAGCGCAAAACGGCTTCCATTTCTGGCAAGGCGAAGTCGAAGTTGCGAAGAAGCGACGGTTCGAGTACAAGTTCGTGTTCGAAAACGACGACGGCACTGTCGAGTGGGAGGGATTCGGCGAAGGCGACAACAGGACTTGCGATTTCGCCGAGAAGGACGGCCGAGTCAACGTGAGAATAGCAAATTTCGTTCTAATTACGGAACATCTGTACCTAGCTATAGAGTCACCTGCCTCTGGCAAGCAACAACTTGCAATGCCAGACGCCGTTACTATTCAAAAGATTTTGTCCAACGACGTTTTATGTTGCAGGATCAACTACTGTAGGTGCAGTAGCTTCCAAACTGCACGCTGATCTGTACCTACCAACATTCGCTCTGAAGTCATTTCAGGGCCACATCTTTCTCACGGCGCCCGCTCACTGGTCGGTGTTTGAGCTTACAGGGGACACCGAACTACTGTGGGCCAATGCGCACCCCGATATCACCACGTTTCCAACAGTCGTCAAGATTTTGGACGGAATCACCGTCGGTAGCAAGCCGAGGGATTTGAGCGAGGTTCACGACAGAGTTAACGAAGGTATCACAGCAGTCATCAACCTGGCGTCGTTCCCAAAAGAGGAAATCAGTTTCGACGACTATCAGTTGGCGTATGAGAAACTGGGCGTCGCCTTTCTGAGTTTCTACTTTGGAGAGGGCCATAATTGTGGACTCCAAGATGCGGGAGCGTCGATTCAAGCGGTGTTCTCACTGCAAGGTGCCACTTATGGTTTTAACGGTTTTCAACAAACTTATGAATTAATTTTCATTTGTTGTGAGAATTTAATTTGATTTAATTAAATTTGGTTTAATTAAATTTAATTTAACTTAATTCAATTAATTTTATTTTATTTAATTTAGTGCAATTTAATTAATTCAAATTAATTTAACTTAATTTAAAATTAAATTTAATTTAGTTTAACTTGACTTAACTTAATTTAATTTAATTTAATTTAATTTACCTTAATTTAAATTAATTTAGTTTAATTTAATTCAATTTAGTTCAATTTAATTTAGTCCAATCTAATTTAGTTTAATTTAGTTTCACTTAACTTAATTTAATTTAATTTAATTTAATTTAATTTAGTTTAATTTAATTTAGTTTACTTTAATTCAATTTAATTTATTTTAATTTAATTTTACCCAATTTAATTTAATTTAATTTAATTTAATTTAACTTAGTTTAATTTAATTAAATTGAATTGAATTGAATTTAATTTAATTTAGTTTAATTTGTTCAACTTAATTTAGTTTAATTTAATTTAATTTAATTATATTTAATTTAATTTAATTTAATTTAATTTGATTTAATCTAATTTAATTTAATTTAATTTAATTTAATTTAATTTAATTTAATTTAATTTAATTTAATTTAATTTAATTTAATTTAATTTAATTTAATTTAATTTAATTTAGTTTAATTTAATTTAGTTTAATCTAAATTAATTTAATTCAATTTAACTTAATTTACTTTGATTTAAATTGATTATAATTTAATTTAATTTACTTTAATTTAGTCTATTTAATTTAATTTAATTTAATTTAGTCTATTTTATTTAATTTAATTTACTTTAAATTGATTTTAATTTAATTTAATTTATATTAACCTAATTTAATTCAAATTTAATTTAATTTAATTTAATTTAATTTAACTTGATTTGATTTGATTTAATTTAATTTAATTTAATTTAATTTAATTTAATTTAATTTAATTTAATTTAATTTAATTTAATTTAATTTAATTTAATTTAATTTAATTTAATTTAATTTAATTTAATTTGATTTAATTTAATTTAATTTAATTTAATTCAATTTAATTTAATTAAATTTAATTTAATTTAATTTAATTTAATTTAATTTAATTCAATTTAATTTGTTCAACTTAATTTGACTTAATCTAATTTATAATTTAGTTCAACTTAATTGTATATTCAACGTAATTTGATTTGACTTCATTTGATCTGATTTGATTTAATTAATACAATTTCACACAGTCATGTTTGCGATAATTTTGTACAAGTTCCATGTAAAATATATTTTATTTAATTTTATTCTAATTAGTCTTCTATTCTACTTAATTTGCTTAAGATTTTGCTTCGTTCAATTTGCCGTGGCTGAAAACTTTGTTTTTTCAACATATGCATGCATTCACTACTCTCAATTCTATTCTACCTGCCTGCGGTATTTCAAATTAAAACAGCATCAGTAGATTTAGGCCTGCTATTCTCCGGCCACTGCGTCTACATTCAAGCCAGCCGACCCCTACTATCCGCAACTGAAGTTGTGGCCTATCTGAGCTTCGTTCTGGGCCTCAGTCCGCGCCAAGCGATTTACGCCGCCGCCCCGGCGGTTCCCGTGGCGTGTCTGGTGGATGAAAAGATGCTGAAAGAAGCGCAGAGGAAGTTCCAAGCTACGTTTGGGCCCAGCAGTCGAATGCAAACCGATCTGAGGCGTTACTACTGATGTAGGCAAAGGGCATTGACTCTGACAATCGTTCGACTCTTAGTTTTGATGCAGTCGTCAGCTCGTCACATGCAAATTTCTTTGTGTTCGTGAATTTGCGCGTTTGCGCGTTTGCTTTGTCGATTCCCTTCGCTCCGCGTGACGAATTCGTGCACTACAACGGTCCTTATACACGCACGTGTCGTGGCTTTATGTGTCTGACAGCTGTGTATGACACTTCGCTGGGTTTGTTATCGAATAACAGTGTCCGACGTGTAGCTCTCGTCAGACGTTCCTTTGCGCATACAGCAGGTCAATCGAATCGACAGGCGACTCACATATTTCACTCCAAGTTTCAGTTAACCTCCAACATCGCAACTTCGCTGATTCACGTGTCGTGTAGGCGCCCCTGCCAATCGGTCCGTTGTCTTCCAAAGTCTGTGTGGCATACATTTCTGCCGCAAACCACAACGACAGCTCAAAAGTGGCGACTCCGCCCACACTTCTTCACAATACTTATTCCGCCCAACCCATCTGACGCACACCGTCCGAGATTTCTTTTGCGTCCGTCTGGCTCCTTTCTCCCCTTCTCTCAAATTCGCGCATGATTAATGGCGCGTCCGCATTGAGCCCTATTGGCAACACAAAGGGCGGACCGGTCGGTGCTGTGCTTCGCCTATGTTTCGCCTCTTCCCCCTTTTGAAGGGTGCAAGGAATGAATCGGAACCGGCGCGTTGCATAAAAGAATTGTTACAGTGTATTCGATTTAAAACGGAAATTCTGCAGCAGAATTTTCCATTCGACAGGTGCAATGTCGGTCGCGGTCGATTAGAGTTGACCCTACACAATCAACCGCAATCACAATAGTTGCGCTCAGAACAGTTTCCCCTCTCTCAGAAATGTTTCCGATTCTATTCCAATACCATCAATCCTGCGCATTTAAGGAGTACTGTAGGCGCTCTTTCGACGTCTGAAATGGACTTCGTTCTCCTAAGGGCCCCATTGATCAAAGCGAGCGCCCCAATGATAATATTTGGCTGGCGCCCAGTCTGGAAGGGTGAAAATTCGCCCAACCCCTCCCCCACCCCGAAATTAAGATTCCGCTGAAGATTAAGCGGACTAAGTCCTAGCGCAATGCGGGATTAAGAAACTATCGACCGCGCTTTGATTTGAATGAATCATTCTCCATTTCAAATCCCGTGCAGCCCGCCAAAACCCGCGTCCGAGCGTGCGCGTGATGAACAAGCCGTCTGGCGGCTTTATCTGCCGGCGGCTGGCCGCTTTCAAGTGCGCTTTCGACCCACTTTCCCTGTGTATAGAGGATGGTACAAGAAATGTACATGTGCTATTGGGATCTGTCGGAAAAGCTCCACAAGTTCCGTACGGCGTTCGCGTTTGTTTGCATTGCTTGCGGCGCCAAGACGCATGCGGCTTGGCTCGCATTATTCACGCTCTATCTTGTGTATCCCCCCCCCCCCCCTTCCCAAAGTGACTTGGCAGCTTGTATGTAAAGCTTGAGAGCTTTTACCCCCCCCCCCCCCCCGAGCTCGGTGAAATCAAAGCGCGTTCGCTCTGGAAGACTGATGCAGGTACACAGTGTACAGACTCTCCGAGTGGTATCCAGTGGCATTGCACCACTGTGGCACTGCTACTGAGTAGCCTTGTGTGTTTCTGGGGGGGGGGGGGGGGCTCAAATTAAATTTTCACGCCCCCCCCCCCCCCCCTTTCGCGGAGCATTGATTCGGCCGTGACACAATAGGAGTTCCCGAGGGGGTGCTTGTTTCACGGCCGATTGGCTAACGGCCCCCAGAACCCAGGTTGTGTGTGCTTCTTTCTATACTGTCTGGTATCAAGCTGTGGTTTCAGAGCCCCAGAATCCCCCCCCCCCCATCTCCTACCACCCCCCCCCCCCCCATCTCCTACCACCCCCCCCCCCCCCAAGCCCGGCACGCATAGTATCCGGCGTCTCTGACGAAACGATGAGTTGCCGCCGCGGCCGCCTCTTTCTCAATGGGCGCTTTTTCGCAAAGTTGGGTCCGTGATTCGTCTTGCAGACAGGAAACAAGCTGTGTGTGTAAAAAGTTCAACCTATACTTTGTGTCTGTCAAATTTTGGTGAACAGCTTAGTGAACTTTGTACGCATCGTTAGCCGCATCTGGAGAAAGTGTCTTGAGAATGTGTACCTTAATGCCAAGTGCAGCTATCCCCACGATACGGTTGTCTGTACAGCTGATCTAAAGCTCAGTGATATCGCCGCGTTCGCTATATGTTATCGGCATGATACGACGCCGTTTATCTGATGTTTCCTACCTGTGTGAAAACGTCACATCCAACAAAAAAACTTGCCAAAAGTTTGGTGCGAGCGAATTCCTGTTTTCAGCATACGCATTTCTGTTTCCGAGTGCACATTCATCAATAAACAGCTGTTCTGGCCATCAGGCGAAAACCTCTATTTTGAAATTTTCTTAAATTTTAATTCTAAATATCTCGAAATTGGAATTTAACAAAACTGTAGAACTATGTCATAAATTCTTATTGGTATACGGCCTTCTCATTTCTGCGTTCAAATTCGTCAAAAAACGACGTTCTATTTTTATTTTGTTGATTTATGGAATTTTGAAAAATAATCACGTATTTCTATTAAATTCCACATTTGCAAAAAATTTCTCTTGCGTTACAAATTATCCGCAGCCTATACTCTTTCCATTTCTGAAGAAATTTCGCCGCTGCATCATCAGGTGAAAAAGTCGATTTTCGACATTTTCATATTTGGATTGAAAATATCTCAAAATTACAATTTTTACAAACTGCAAAACTATGCCACAAATTCTTATTGGCATACGACCTTTCCATTTCTGCATTCACATTCGTCATTAAATGACTTTGTATTTTAGTCAATTTATGCAATTTTGACAAATAATCGCGTATTTCTATTAAATTCCACATCTGTAAAAAATTTCTTTTGTGGTACAAATTATCCGCGGTCTATGCTCCTTCCATTTCTGAAGAAATTTCGCGGCTAGCGCATCAGACGAAAAAGTCGATTTTCGACATTTTCGAATTTTAATTGCGAATATCTCCAAAATGCGAAATTAGCAACACAAACGGACACCGGATCCGTACTCAGCGACCTCGACTCTACTTGACCACATATGTCACCTATTTTACTTCGGTGCCACGGACGGACGGACGGACGGACGGACACACAGACAGACAGACAGACAGACATTGTCGTCCGTATATATGTTGCATCCACTTTCCGCAATCCAGCCAGATTGCGCAATCTGGAGGGTTTCCCTCCAGACTACGCAATATGGCGCGTTCTGGAGGGCGGCCCCTCCAAACCGCGCAATCTCTGGTCGCCGGGGCTCAGCAGGCCTGAGCAGGAGGTGAATTAGATGGAGGAGTGTTCATCCCACTTACAGTTTGCACTAAAACTCTGTCGACGTCGCGCCTGGGGGTCGAAAACTGAGGCTTAGCGCGACCACCAACTTCAGGGCGCGCTCCGCGCGCCCTGAAGTCGGTCACCGGTCGCGTTAAGCCTAAGCTTCGACCCGCCAGACTGCGACGCCGACTAGACTCTTGTGATCCGTTTCTGGGCGCAGGGCGAGCCTAAGCATAGCCTGATATGGAAGGAAACACCTTCCTGGTAAAAGAAGTAAACGTAAAAGTTAAAGAATTCAACGTTCCAGCAGCTGATTGCACATTCTGGAGGGGCTGCCCTCCAGAAAGCGCCATATTGCGCAGTTTGGAGGGGCACCCCTCCAGATCGTGCAATATTGCACATTCTGGAGGATTGCGCCGTCCGGATGCAGCATATATATACACCTCGCCGCGCTGAGGCGCGGCGA
>JASAMZ010007454.1:0-16566 GCA_030248115.1 Linhomoeus sp. GSCO2_2 | reverse complement strand
AGGACAATTTTGGGACACGTTCGCAGGGCCTCCTGAACGAGCGGGACCACTTTGAGGCTCTTACAAAATGAGTAGGACAATTTTGTGACGTGTTTGCAGGGCCTCCTGAACGAGCGGGGGCACTTTGAGGCACGTGCAAAACGAGTAGGACAATTTTGGGACACGTATGCAGGGCCTCCTGAACGAGCGGGAGCACTTTGAAGCACGTACAAAATGAGTAGGACAATTTTGGGACGCGTTTGCAGGGCCTCCTGAACAAGCGGGGGCACTTTGAGGCACGTACAAAATGAGTCGGACAATTTTGGGACACGTATGCAGGGCCTCCTGAACGAGCGGGGGTACTTTGAGGCACTTACAAAACGAGTAGGACAATTGTGGGACACGTATGCAGGGCCTCCTGAACGAGCGGGGGCACTTTGAGGCTCGTACAAAACGAGTAGGACAATTTTGGGACACGTATGCAGGGCCTCCTGAACGAGCGGGGGCACTTTGAGGCACGTACAAAACGAGTAGGACAATTTTGGGACACGTATGCAGGGCCTCCTGAACGAGCGGGAGCACTTTGAGGCACGTACAAAATAAGTAGGACAATTTTGGGACGCGTTTGCAGGGCCTCCTGAACGAGCGGGGGCACTTTGAGGCACGTACAAAACGAGTAGGATATTTTTGGGGCACGTTTGCAGGGCCTCCTGAACGAGCGGGGGCACTTTGAGGCACGTACAAAATGAGTCGGACAATTTTGGTACACGTATGCAGGGCCTCCTGAACGAGCGGGGGCACTTTGAGGCACGTACAAAACGAGTAGGACAATTTTGGGACACGATGCAGGGCCTCCTGAACGAACGGGGGCACTTTGAGGCACGTACAAAACGAGTAGGACAATTTTGGGACACGTATGCAGGGCCTCCTGAACGAGCGGGGGGGACTTTGAGGCACGTACAAAACGTGCAGGACAATTTTGGTACACGTATGCAGGGCCTCCTGAACGAGCGGGGGTACTTTGAGGCACGTACAAAACGAGTAGGACAATTTTGGTACACGTATGCAGGACCTCCTGAACGAGCGGGGGGCACTTTGAGGCACGTACAAAACGAGTAGGACAATTTTGGGACACGTATGCAGGGCCTCCTGAACGAGCGGGGGGGACTTTGAGGCACGTACAAAACGTGCAGGACAATTTTGGGACACGTATGCAGGGCCTCCTGAACGAGCGGGAGGCACTTTGAGCCACGCACAAAACGAGTAGGACAATTTTGGGACACGTATGCAGGGCCTCCTGAACGAGCGGGGGGCACTTTGAGGCATGTACAAAACGAGTAGGACAATTTTGGGACACGTACGCAGGGCCTGCTGAACGAGCGGGGGCACTTTGAGGTACGTACAAAACGAGTAGGACAATTTTGGGACACGTATGCAAGGCCTCCTGAACGAGCGGGGGGCACTTTGAGGTACGTACAAAACCAGTAGGACAATTTTGGGACACGTATGCAGGGCCTCCTGAACGAGCGGGGGGGCCACTTTGAGCCACGGACAAAACGAGTATGACAATTTTGGGACACGTATGCAGGGCCTCCTGAACGAGCGGGGGGCACTTTGAGGCACGTACAAAACGAGTAGGACAATTTTGGGACACGTATGCAGGGCCTCCTGAACGAGCGGGGGGCACTTTGAGGCACGTACAAAACGAGTAGGACAATTTTGGGACACGTATGCAGGGCCCCCTGAACGAGCGGGGGGCACTTTGAGGCACGTACAAAACGAGTAGGACAATTTTGGGACACGTATGCAGGGCCTCCTGAACGAGCGGGGGGCACTTTGAGGCACGTACAAAACGAGTAAGACAATTTTGGGACACGTATGCAGGGCCTCCTGAACGAGCGGGGGGCACTTTGAGGCACGTACAAAACGAGTAGAACAATTTTGGGACACGTATGCACTATGCAGGGCCTCCTGAACGAGCGGGGGGCACTTTAAGGCACGTACAAAACGAGTAGGACAATTTTGGGACACGTATGCAGGGCCTCCTGAACGAGCGGGGGGCACTTTGAGGCACGTACAAAACGAGTAGGACAATTTTGGGACACGTATGCTATGCACTATGCAGGGCCTCCTGAACGAGCGGGGGCACTCTGGGGCTTGTACTGTATAGCGCGCAACCACGGTTGGGAAGAATAGCAGGCGACTCGACGAGATCGTCATTGATGGACGTTAGAGCGTGATCTGGAGAAGAAGAAGAAGGAGAAGAATTCACCCCCACCCCCGCCCGTGGGACAAGAAACGCGCCGCGATCCTTTTTCCGCCTGTAACTTTCGCCACACTGAACCGATTTTCACCAAATTTGGAATTTAATCTGTCTATGACAATATCCTTTAGTGTACCAAATTTCATTCACTTCCGTTTAGTACAGCCCGAGAAACAAACATCGTGACGATGGGAAAAGGTGCGCGCGGACTGGATGGAACATATTATGGTTTGGCGCTGCCGCGCCAACCATGATATCAGTATAACAATTATGTAGGCTTGCTTACGTTGCAGCAATTTTCAGAAAATGACAAAAGAGATGAGCTTTCACAAGTTGGAGCAGACGCCTCTCCAGTGAATCATTAGAGACTTATGGATAACTAGCGGCCTGGGCGCGCGCCTTCGGCGCGCGCGGAGAAAAGCCCTGCGCGGGCTCGCTTCGCTCGCCCGCTCCAGGCTTTTCGTCTCTCTCGGCGCTGCGCGCCTCGCTCGACAGCCGCCGCCCTTCACTGTGTGACAATATCTGCTTGGTTCGATTCCCGTGCTTGGAAGAAACTTTTGTTGATGCAAAAGTTATCATTTGCGGATTTTTTGCGCAACGTGCTAAACTCTGTGAAGTTGCACACTTGCTACCCTATCAGGCTGTCACATTGCCTTCCATGCATCACCTTCCATGCGGCCTCCACAGTCTATGGTGAAATTCAAAAATTTGAAATTTCTCACTCACAGTATGCCTACGCGTGGGGTGGCTAGGCGTGAGGAGTTGCACATTGCCTACCCTACACAGCTGGCATACCAATCACTTCGCCCGCCTTTCCAGTCGTGCTCCACTGTCGTCTCAGAAATTCAAAAAGTCGAATTTTCTCGGCTACAGTAGGCTTTCTCGCGTAACGGACCAGTTTGGGCACGCCTCCGGCCCAGGCCCAGGGCAGCGCCCCATAGCTGGGATCGGTCCGCCGAGCCAGTCTGGCGGGGTGATTGTGTACGACACGCAGACAGACAGACACACAACCAGGGATTAAGGGGAAGAACTAGCGGCCTGGGCGCGCGCCTTCGGCGCGTGCGGAGAAAAGCCCTGCGCGGGCTCGCTTCGCTCGCCCGCTCCAGGCTTTTCGTCTCGCTCGGCGCTGCGCGCCTCGCTCGACAGCCGCCGCCTAACCTCTCATTTCCTTCACTGTGTGACAATATCCGCTTGGTTCGATTCCCGTGCTTGGAAGAAACTTTTGTTGATGCAAAACTTACCATTTGCGGATTTTTTGCGCAACGTGCTAAAGTCTGAAAAGTTGCACACTTGCTACCCTGTCATGCTGTCATATTGCCTTCCATGTATCACCTTCCATGCGGCCTCCACTGTCTATAGCGAAATTCAAAAATTTGAATTTTCTCACTTACAGTATGACTACCCGTATCGTGGCTGGGCGTGTGGAGTTGCACATTGCCTACCCTACATAGCTGGCATACCAATCGCTTCGCCCGCCTTTCCAAGCGCGCTCCACGGTCGTCTCAGAAATTCAAAAATTCGAATTTTCTCGGCTACAGTAGGCTTTCCCGCGTAACGGACCAGTTTCGGCAAATCTGTGGGCCCGCCCCAGGGTAGCGCCCCATAGGCCGGGTTGGCCTACGGGCCCAGTCGGGCGGGGTGATTGGGGGAAACAGACAGACAGACAGACAGACAGACAACCAGCGATTAAGGGGAAGAACTAGCGGCCTGGGCGCGCGCCTTCGGCGCGCGCGGAGAAAAGCCCTGCGCGGGCTCGCTTCGCTCGCCCGCTCCAGGCTTTTCGTCTCGCTCGGCGCTGCGCGCCTCGCTCGACAGCCGCTGACTCACTTGCCTTCTGTTTCACTGTATGATGATATCTGCTCGGTTCGATTCCCTTGCTTGGAACAAATTTTTGTTGATGGAAAATTTATCATTTGTGTTTTTTGCGCATCGTGCTAAACTCTGTGCAGTTGCACACTTACTACCCCATCATGCTGTCATATCGGTTTCCACGCATGACCTTCCATGCGGCTTCCATAGTCCATAGCAAAATTAAAAAATTTGAATTTTCTCACTTACAGCATGCCTACGCTCGGCGTGGCTAGGCGCGTAAAGTTGCACATTGCCTACCCTACACGCCTGACATACCAACCGCTTCGCCGGCCTTTCCAAGCGCGCTCCACGGTCGTCTCGGAATTTCAAAAATTCGAATTTTCTCTGCTACAGTAAGCTTTTTCGCGTAACGGACCTATTTCGGCAAATCTGCGAGACCACCCAAGGGTAGCGCCCCATAGATAGCCAGGGTTTACGGGCCCAGTCGGGCGGGGTGATTGGGGGAAACAGAATCACAGACAGACGCACAGACAGACAACCGGGGATTAAGGGGAGGAACTAGCGGCCTGGGCGCGCGCCTTCGGCGCGCGCGGAGAAAAGCCCTGCGCGGGCTCGCTTCGCTCGCCCGCTCCAGGCTTTTCGTCTCGCTCGGCGCTGCGCGCCTCGCTCGACAGCCGCCGCCTAACCTCTCATTCGCTTCACTGTGTGGCAATGTCTCCTTGGTTCGATTCCCGTGCTTGGAAGAATCTTTTGTTGATGGAAAGTTACCATTTGCGGATTTTTTGCGCAATGTGCTGAACTCTGTGAAGTTGCACACTTGCTACCCTATCATGCTGTCATATTGCCTTCCATGCATCACCTTCAATGCGGCCTCCACTGTCTATGCCTAGATTCAAAAATTTGAATTTTCTCACTTACAGTATGCCTACGCGCGGCGCGGCTAGGCGCGTTAAGTTGCACATTGCCTACCCTACACACCTGACATACCAACCGCTTCGGCCGCCTTTCCAAGCGCGCTCCACGGTCGTCTCGGAAATTCAAAAATTTGAATTTTCTCGGCTACAGTGGGCTTTTTCGCGTAACGGACCAGTTTCGGCAAATCTGCGGGCCCGCCCCAGGGCAGCGCCCCATAGGCCGGGCTGGTCTACGGGCCCAGTCGGGCGGGTTGATTGGAGCAAACAGAATCACAGACAGACGCACAGACAACCAGGGATTAAGGGGAAGAACACCAAGTGGATGCCTGTGGATGTGCTAGCTTCTTGCAGTGCAACTGGAGACGTTTACAGAAACGTCTGAAAAGCTACCTAACTATGTACATCGCATAAGCTTCAGAGCGGGAGGGAGGCACTGCAACAAG
Source organism: Linhomoeus sp. GSCO2_2 (assembly GCA_030248115.1). NCBI lineage: Eukaryota > Metazoa > Nematoda > Chromadorea > Monhysterida > Linhomoeidae > Linhomoeus > Linhomoeus sp. GSCO2_2. Next base: position 11,155 of record JASAMZ010007454.1, on the reverse strand, counting down.
TCAGGCCATCCACTCACACTGAACACGATCACATCACTCACAGTAACACGACAACACAAGGTTTGACGTTTATTCTACAAATGGAACAAACAAATGAACAATTCAGATCGATTGGACCTAACGGCGCTCTTCACATCCTCTGTTCAGTTGTTCCAGCAGCCTCAGGAGTGAGAGCATGAAGTGGGGGTTCCCAGAGGTGATGCAGTTCAGCCAGTAGAGTCGAAGTAATGGAGGAAGAGAGAAAAGGCCAGTCGCAGTGCCCACTCCACGCAGCCCTTCAAGTCAGCAGGAGAGGAGGTCCTTGGTGAAGTCGAGTGGGCCCCCTAGTCCACTGCCATGCCTCTGTCTGTCAGTAGTTGTCACGCTCACGTCCCACTGGGAGCGAGTTATTGGACACGCGCCCCTGCAAGATTATTGCATGCGTTTGGCCAAATCGTGCCATGGAAATAATGAAGATCCACTCTCTGTAGCTACTCACCTTTCAGCTATCACAGCCTTGGACTGAATGAGTCATTTCGGGTCGGATTCGCCCCGCTTCACTCCAGGGTGTAGAACTGCAGAGGCAGGGAAATCGCGCAGCGCCCAACCGACACGACGGCATGGTGGCACAAATCGCCCACACTCACAGGCTGATGAAGCTGAACACACCAAAATACTACCACCTTGTGACACTGTAAATCTGCAAGACTTTCCGCATGCGGCGCAATTAACAAAGTTGTTGCCCGCACGCTGTAAACAGTCAAAATTTTCCATGTGGCGCGCAACTAACGAGTATTCGAAATCTTGTCTTCAACCCTAAAATAGCGAATTTTTCGCTTACGGCGCTAATTTTGGACGAATTAGCACCAAAACGGAAAAACTGTCTTCCATATTGTTTTTTGCCTCGCCAACCAGCGAAGTACGACTACGCCACTGAGCATCACATCACGACGACTCTACCTTAGCATGTCGCAGCAAATGTCCGACAAAAATGCGGTCCGGCCGGCCCCGTCTGGCTGAATGCTGATCCCTTCATGATTTCCGCTCACTGCGAACTTGACAGTCCGGCGGAGAAAATTCGGGAACGTTTGGCCTTCTCATTTCTTCCTCGATCGATTGCTTTGCGTTTATTTCCGCAAGTACACAATGTATAGAACTTAGTGCCAGCATAGCAACACACTGTGTAAGGAATACCGTAACTTAGTGCTAACTTAGTAAGAGCTAGCTGTAGTTAGTGTTACCGTACTATCAAGCCTGATCCGCTTAAGACGCGTCAGTTTTAAACTGCACAGACCAGATGCGTGTACATTTGACAATGTCCAGACACACGGCGTCGTATCATGCCGATATCATATAGCGAACGCGGCGATATCACTGAGCTTTAGATCAGCTGTACAGACAACCGTATCGTGGGAAAAGCTGCACTTGGTTTGTGGCACACGTTCTCAACACACTTTCTCCAGATGCGGCTAACGATGTGTACAAAGTTCACTATACTGTTCACCAAAATTTGACAGACGCAAAGTATAGGTTGAACTTTTTACACACACAGCTTGTTGACAATACACTTGAAATAACCCCCATATTTTTGATTATTAAAAAATCAAAAATTTTAATAAAAACCTGGCCGGCCTTGCCCGACCCCTCCGTGAAAAGAAATTTTGAAAATTAAGCTGTTTGAAATTGTCAAAATTTGTGGATTTTGACAAAATCCTTAAAAATATCCTAAATTTCGTTAATTATATTCGCTGAAACTATTTGCTAAATACTTGGCAGACTATGCTCGATACATCCGTGCAAAGAAGTTTTGAAATTTAAGCTGTTTGAATTTGTCGAAATTTGGGAATTTTGACAAAAACCTTGAAAATATCCCTAATTTCGTGAATTCCAAAATCCGAAACTATGTCACAAATTCATCGCGTCTTATGCCCTTTCCATTTCAGCAAAAACGTTGTCGATACGACCTGTAAATAAAAGTGTCATTTTTGACATTTTTGTATTTTAATTGTAAATATCTCGAAATAGGGAAATTAGCAACAGAAACAGACATCGGCACGTTACTCAGCGCATTCGACTCCATCGGGTGGCACTAACCGTCATGTCTAGTTGTTTGACACAGAAACACAAACGGACAATAGCGTCCGTATATACACTCGCCGCGCTGGGGCGCGGCGAAAAAACGAGTAGGACATTATGGGGCACGCATGCAGCGGCTCCTGAAACTCTGCCAAGAAGCTTCAGGAGGGACGGCGGTAAGGAGATTGTGTGAGGTCCAAAAACTCTGGCCCGTTGGTTTGTGTGAGGTGCGCTATTGGATTCTCTTCTTCGGGGAGGTTGTACGTTGACAGATGGCGTCTGAGGACCCTCACAAATCAATTCTTCTCGTTAGGGCGGTTTATTTGAGCCCCAACACGACTACCTAGGCTCGGATAAGTCAACACTGAGTAGTGGCCAGACCACGTTTACGTGGCTCCGCATGGACATGGTGCGTGGTACGGGGTCGGCGATGGCGCCATTGGATTCCTCTCGTCGAGACGATATCAGCGAACCCCAACAACGCCATGTTCCGAGCAGCCAATCAAAAGTTACAAATTTGTGGCACCTTTTTGCAAAAATAGCGCTCTTGGTACCTTTTTGCGGGTCGCGGATAGCGCCAGTGTAATTTTCTCGGTGAGACGATTCAAACGAACCCCTACAACGCTATGTTTGGATGAGCCAATAAGAAGTTGATTTTTGAGGTACCTTTTTTCGCCCGGCCTCAGCCGGGCGAACCCCTACGAGAGCTTTTCGTGCGTGCGTCCGTTCGTGCGTCCGTGTGTCACGCTCTTAGATCTCAGCGTTGGTAAGTCGTAGGAAGGAGATCTTGGGCTCTACGGAAAGCTCTCGACTCACTGGTAATGTCGCTAAGAGACTTCGAAATTCAAAAGTTTGAATTGCGCGCGCTACAGTAACCCGAAGGTCAAAACGGAAAACGGCTGTAACTCGCTCGTCGTAAGTCGTAGAGCGGCGCGCGATAGGTCAACTAGAAGGTCTCGACGTGCTCTTTCGTTTGGCATTAAAAGTTTTCTTAATTACGCAAACACGCAACACGAAAAGCGACATTATCGCGTTTTTAACGCAGAAATCGCTCTAACTCGCTCAGCGTGCGTCGTACGGAGACGATCTTGGGTTGGTTGGATAGCTCTCGACTCACTGATCATTTGTTCCTCTATTGGTCGAAACTCAAAAGTTTGAATTTCGGGAGCTACAGTAACCCAAAGGTTTAAAACGCAAAACTTATCTAACTCTCTCGTCTTCCGTCATAGAGAGACGATCTTGAGTTCGTTGAATAGGTTTCGGCGCACTGATAATTCCGTTAAGAGAAGTCGAAATTCAAAAGTTTGAATTGCGCGCGCTACAGTAACACGAAGGTCCAAAACGCAAAACGGCTCTAACACGCTCGTCTTACGTCGTAGAGCGGCATGCTATAGGTCAACTAAAAGGTCTCGACGTGCTCTTTCACTTGGCGTGAAAATTTTGTTAATTACGCAAACACGCACCACGAAAAACGACATTCTCGCGCTTTTAGCGTAGAAATCGCTCTAACTCGCTCAGCGTGCGTCGTAGAGAGACAATCTTGAGTTGCTGGATAGCTCTTGACTCACTGATCAGTTGTTCTTCTATTGGTCGAAACTCAAAAGTTTGAATATCGCGAGCTACAGTAACCCAAAAGTTCAAAACGCAAAACTTCTCTAACTCGCTCGTCTTACGTTGTAGAGCGGCATTCGTTCGACCGTTTGAAAGCTTACGTTGAGGCAGTTGTTGAACGGTTATTCATAAAGAAATACTTTTGTTTTTTTAAACCCTTGTCTTACGAACAACTTTGTCTGCTAAAAAAATTAATCCCGGGCGATCCCAATGTTGCCTTGCAACAACCGCTCAGAAATGCGTGTGTCCTGCTCAAAAAATTAATCCCGGGCGATACCAATGTTGCCCTGCAAGAACCGCTCAGAAAGTAGCGTGTCAGAAGTAGCGCATGAATAGTGGACTCTGGGCGGGCGCGCGTCATATCGGAAAGGCTTCGAAATACTTTACAAAAGTATCCACTCTTTTACTCTTCCACTTTAAAACACTCACAAACCACTCTGTATTAATAAAACAACTCAACTTTTTTAAAACAGCTTGTTGCAAAATAGCGCTCGTGGTATATTTGGGGGCGACGGCATTGGTGCCATTGAAATTTTCTCGTCGAGACGCTTCAAACGAACCCCTATTTGATATGGTTCTGATGTGTTTTGAATTTGTTACCAATTTGTCAGTATACTGAAACTCTCATTCGCAGACGACATTCTTGCCCTCAGGGCATGCGTGGTAGGTCGGAGGGGGTCGGCGTGGTCACTGTTGGATTCTATGCGTCAAGGCGGTTCTGCAAATGCCAAATTTAATTAAGTTTAGCCGACTAATTAACTAAATAACTAAAGGTTTCATGTCTTCCGCGTATGTCTGTAGACGAGCACGTTGACATCGTGGTCCGTAGACGAGGAAGGGTCACTGGTATGTCACTTCTAGAGGTCACTGGTAGGTCACTGGTAGGTCACTGATAGGTCACTGCCAGCTTGGACTTATTGATTGTGGTTGGGCTTATAAGAAGAGACACTCGAACAAAACGAGTAGGACAATTTTGGGGGACGTATGCAGGGGCTCCTAAACGAGTAGGACAATTTTGGGGCACGTATGCAGGGGCTCCTGAACGGAGGGGGGCGCTTAGATGCTGCACTATACGCGCACAAGCGTGGGTGGAGAAAACAATAGAAGGCGACTCGACGAGATGCTGATGGACGTTAGAGCGTTATCTGGAGGAGGAGGAGAAGGAGACGGAGAAGAATTCACCCCCCCCCCGCCCGTGGGACAAGAAACGCGCCGCGATCCTTTTTGCGCCTGTAACTTACGCTACACTTAACCGATTTTCACCAAATTTGGAATTTCATCTATTTATGATAAAGTCCTTTAGTGTACCAAATTTCAACCAATTCCGTCTTGCACAGCCCGAGAAATAAATATCGTGACGATGGGAAAAAGCGCGCGCGGCCTTGATGGAACATATTATGGTCTGGCAGCGCCAGCCATGATATGTAGGCTCGGCTTGGGCAACACATGTCTTCTAAATAGCAAATATTCAACACGTGTAGAAACACTGAGCACACATTGCGAATGAATCATTCATGGCCCAAGGTTTTAAAAACAAGCTGGAGTAGTAGCAGGCTGTTTCTAAAAGGTAAAGCTGTTTTGTTAATACGGAGTAGGTTGGGACGTTGTGAGTAGTGCTGTCGTTGTGCACAAAAGTCTTTGTGCACAACCCGTTGCTTTTGTCTTTGCGCACAAAGCAAGACAAGACAAAACTACATATAATGCTTCTTGTAAAGGACAATTGTCCATTTTTTCGCCGCGCCTCAGCGCGGCGAGGTATACGGTTGACAATGTCTGTGTGTGTGTGTGTCTGTGTGTGTGTCTGTGTGTGTTTCCGTCGCACCGAAGTAAAGTCAGTGACATATGTGGTCAAGTAGAGTCGATGTCGCTGAGTACGGATCCGATGCCCGTTTCTGTTGCTAATTTCGCATTTTCGAGATATTCTTAATTAAAGTTCGAAAATGTCGAAAATCGACTTTTTCGTCTGATGGGCTAGCCGCGAAATTTCTTCAGAAATGGAAGGAGCATGGACCGCGGATAATTTGTAACACAAAAGAAATTTTTTGCAGATGTGGAATTTAATAGAAATACGCGATTATTTGTCAAAATTGCATAAATTGACTAAAATACAAAGTCATTTAATGACGAATGTGATGGCAGAAATGGAAAGGTCGTATACCGATAAGAATTTGTGACATAGTTTTGAAGTTTTTAAAAATTGCAATTTCGAGATATTTTCAATCAAAATATAAAAATGTCGAAAATCGACTTTTTCACCTGATGATATAGCGGCGAAATTTCTTCAGAAATGGAAAGAGTATAGACTGCGGATAATTTGTAACGCAAGAGAAATTTTTTGCAAATGTGGAATTTAATAGAAATACGTGATTATTTTTCAAAATTCCATAAATCAACAAAATAGAACGTCGTTTTTTTACGAATTTAAACGCAGAAATGGTAAGGCCGTATGCCAATAAGAATTTGTGACATAGTTTTACAGTTTTAATAAATTCCGATTTCGAGATATTTAGAATTAAAATTTAAAAATATCTCAAAATTGAGATTTTCGTCTGATGGCCAGAACAGCTGTTTATTGATGAATGTGCACTCGGAAACAGAAATGCGTATGCTGAAAACAAGAATTCGCCCGCACCAAACCTTTGGCAAGTTTTTTTGTTGGATGTGACGTTTTCACACAGGTAGGAAACATCAGATAAACGGCGTCGTATCATGCCGATAACATATAGCGAACGCGGCGATATCACTGAGCTTCAGATCAGCTGTACAGATAACCGTATCGTGGGGATAGGTGCACTTGGCATTAAGGTACACATTCTCAAGACACTTTCTCCAGATGCGGCTAACGATGTGTACAAAGTTAACTATACTGTTCACCAAAATTTGACAGACACAAAGTATAGGTTGAACTTTTTACACACACAGCTTGTTTCGCCGCGCCTCAGCGCGGCGAGGTGTATATATACGGATGACAATGTGTGTGTGTGTGTGTGCCTGTGTGTCTGTGTGTCTGTGTGTGTTTCCGTCGCACCGAAGTAAAGTCAGTGACATATGCGGTCAAGTAGAGTCGATGTCGCTGAGTACGGATCCGATGTCCGTTTCTGTTGCTAATTTCGCATTTTCGAGATATTCGCAATTAAAATTCGAAAATGTCGAAAATCGACTTTTTCGTCTGATGCGCTAGCCGCGAAATTTCTTCAGAAATGGAAGGAGCATAGATCGCGGATAATTTGTAACACAAAAGAAATTTTTTGCAAATGTGGAATTTAATAGAAATACGCGATTATTTGTCAAAATTGCATAAATTGACTAAAATACAACGTCATTTATTGTCGAATGTGAATGCAGTTGACATTTGACATAGTCTTAAGGAAAGGTCGTATGACAATAAGGATTTGTGACATAGTTTTGCAGTTTTTAAAAATTGCAATTTCGAGATATTTACAATCAAAATACGGAAATGTCGAAAATCGACTTTTTCACCTGATGAAATAGCGGCGAAATTTCTTCAGAAATGGAAAGAGTATAGACTGCGGATAATTTGTAATGCAAGAGAATTTTTTGCAAATATGGAATTTAATAGAAATGCGTGATTATTTTTCAAAATTCCATAAATCAACAAAATAGAACGTCGTTTTTTGACGAATTTGAACGCAGAAATGGTAAGGCCGTATGCCAATAAGAATTTGCGACATAGTTTTACAGTTTTAATAAATTCCAATTTCGAGATAGTTAGAATTAAAATTTAAGACAATCTCAAAATCGAGACTTTCGTCTGATGGTCAGAACAGCTGTTTATTGATGAATGTGCACTCGGAAACACAAATGCGTACGCTGAAAACAGGAATTCGCTCGCACCAAATTTTTGGCAAATTCTTTTGTTGGATGTGACGTTTTCACACAGGTAGGAAACATCAGATAAACGGCGTCGTATCACGCCGATAACATATAGCGAACGCGGCGATATCACTGAGCTTCAGATCAGCTGCACAGACAACCGTATCGAGAGGATAGCTGCACTTGGCATTAAGGTACACATTCTCAAGACACTTTCTCCAGATGCGGCTAACGATGTGTACAAAGTTCACTATACTGTTCACCAACATTTGACAGACACAAAGTATAGGTTGAACTTTTTACACACACAGCTTGTTTCGCCGCGCCTCAGCGCGGCGAGGTGTATATATACGGATGACAATGTCTGTCTGTCTGTCTGTCTGTCTGTCTGTGTGTCCGTCCGTTCGTGGCACCGAAGTAAGATATGTTGTTGTTGAAGTTGTTGTTGTTGTTGAAGTTTTTATAGTTGACATCTCACGCACAGCGAACTCGCCGTAAACCTGTGTGACACATGTGGTCAAGTAGAGTCAAGGTCGCTGAGTGCGGATCCGATGTCCGTTTCTGTTGCTAATTTCGCATTTTCGAGATATTCACAATTAAAATTCAAAAATGACGAAAATCGACTTTCTCACCTGACGAGCTAACCGCGAAATTTCTTCAGAAATGGAAAGAGCACGGACCGCTGATAATTTGTAACCCAAAAGAAATTTTTGTCAATGTGAAATTTCATAGAAATACGCAATTATTTGTCAAAATTTTAAAAATTGACAAAAATAGAACGTCATTTATTGACGAATGTGAATGCAGAAATTGAAAGGTCGTAAGCTAATAAGCATTTGTGACGTGGTTCTACAGTTTTGAAATATTGCAATTTTGAGATATTTACAATTAAAATGTAAAAATGTCGAAAATCGACTCTGTCGCCTGATGGACTAGCGGCGAAATTTCTTCAGAAATGGAAAGAGCATAGACCGCAGATAATTTGTAACACAAACATAATTGTTTGCAATTGTGGAATTGTATAGAAATACGCCACAATTTGCCAAAATTCTATAAATTGACAAAAGCGTCATAACGCGAAACACGCAACCAAACGAAATTCCTGGTAGAGAACGACTGCACCAAACAGTTGGCAAGTTTTTTCGCCGCGCCTCAGCGCGGCGAGTTGTATATATTATACGGATGACAATGTCTGTCTGTGTGTCCGTCCGTCCGTTCGTTGCAACGAAGTAAAATATGCGACATATGTGGTCAAGTAGAGTCGAGGTCGCTGAGTACGGATCCGATGTCTAATTTCGCATTTTCGAGATATTTACAATTACAATATGAAAATGTCGAATATCGACTTTTTCACCTGATGAGGTAGCGGCGAAATTTCTTCAGAAATGGAAAGAGCATGGACCGCGGATAATTTGTAACACAAAAGAAATTTTTTGCAAATGTGGAATTTAATAGAAATACGTGATTATTCGTCAAAATTGCATAAATTGACTAAAATACAACGTCATTTATTTCGCTCGGCCTCAGCCGAGCGAACCCTATCAAGAGCTCGGCGTGCGTGCGTACGTACGTACGTACGTACGTACGTTCGTTCGTCACGCTCGCTTCGGGCTTAATAACTCGCGCGTCCGATGTCGTAGGATGGAGTTTGAGACATCGCCGAGTAGCCTGCGGACTCCTCTCGCCATCTGAGTGTTCAAAACTGAAATAAGTTTTTAAACTCGCGCGCTACAGTATCCCAAAGTGGGGTCCATTTTAAGACAAAAGTTGACCGAAGCTAGTCAAATCGCATATCAAAGTTAAGCGCTCGAGCTCCTGAGCACGAATCCGACAACAAAAAGTTTCAAAAGTTTAAACAGAGAGCTACAGTAACCAAAACGCGTCGAAAACTGGAAACGACACGCTTGCTTCGGGCTTAATAACTCCCTTGTCTGACGTCGCTGGGTTGAGGTCGACACATCGACGGGTAGCCCCTGGACTACTCTCGCCATCTGAGTGTTCAAAACTGAAATAAGTTTTCAAACTCGCGCGCTACAGTATCCCAAAGTGGCGTCCGTTTTAAGACAAAAGTTGACCGAAGCTAGTCAAATCGTATATCAAAGTGTAGCGCTCGAGCTCCTGAGCACGAATCCGACAACAAAAAGTTTCAAAAGTTTAAACAGAGAGCTACAGTAACCAAAACGCGTCGAAAACTGGAAACGACACGCTTGCTTCGGGCTTAACAAGTTTTAAAAATTGCGCGCTACAGTATCGCGAAGTAATGTCCGCGAAAAGTCAAAACTTCATCGAACCTAGTCGAATCGCATATCAAAATGAAACGCTCGACCTCCTGAGCAAGAATCCGACAACAAAAAGTTTCAAAAGGTCAATGAGAGGGCTACAGTAACCAAAACGCGATGAAAACTGCAGATTTTGGTTTGTTATATCATGGCACTGGTGCGTTGCAGAGCGGCGGTCTTGACATCGTTGAAGAGCTCACTGCAAGCCAACATCAACTCATGCTCACAATTAACCTGTAGTTTTGCGCTAGATTCCAGTGTCTTTTTTTAAATTTAGTCTGAAAAGATGATTTTCTTGGTGTAAAGAATTAAACCCGAGCGATACCAATGTTGCGTAGCAAGACCACTCCAAAAAGTGTAGTCGCGAGGAGAGTCCAAGACGCTGCACGAAACCGGAAAGGGCCTTGCTACAATCTCAGTAAAATTCAAAGCTCAAAACCACTCCGCTTTTTGGCACTCCGCTTTGCAAAAGCAGGAGTGCTATAGGGGGCGTCGGATTGAACAGAATCATCTTAACAGCTTTTCTCGCGCTACACAAATCGGATCGCCAAGCGGTTTTTTGCGTTAGATAGGTTGAGTCGACGCGCAGCCTGGACAAGAAACTAGAAAGTTCCGGTGGTGGAAGAATTTTGCGAAAATTCAAAAATTCAAATTTTTGCTAAGTTAAAAAAAAACAATAGCCCATAACGTTCGCAAAAGTGGGCCGATTTTGATGATTTTTGGATATGTTGTAGGCCCTTGGATGTTCTTCAGAGCAAAAGAGGAACGGGCTTCCTAGGTGGTCCGACGCGGGCGTACAGTAGGAATTCGTAATTTTGAAATTTTTTCCAACCTTTAAAAAATCATAACTCGAGTTTGCGACGGTGAATCTTCACCTGGTTTTTTGTCCGGGCTGCGCATTTATATTACCTTTCGATCGACACCAAACCCGCCGAGATCGCTTGGGTTGTCCGGGAGTTATGCTGTCACAAAAGTTGTCGGTCCCGAGCGGAAAATTCTAATTTTCGACTTTGGGCGCATTTTTCGGGTGGAAAGCATGCCTTTAGCGGCAAATTGATAATCGCAACGTGTTCTACGTCAAAAGTTGGTCTAGACGAAGTGTCTTGACTATTTTGAGGTACCGTATCCCGGCCGCGCCGAATTTTTGAATCCTGGGGTCAGATTTTCGAAATTGAGTTTTCACTTGTTTCGGGGGTTTTCGGCGACGCTGAACACGAATCCGGTGTTTGTTTTGCGATTTGGGACGCCTTTGCGCTGGTTTCTCAACCCGGCCGGCCAAAAATTGGGTTCCGGGGTCGAAATTTTAAAATTGAGTTGACAGTTGTTTCTGGGCTTTCTGACACAGAACACGAATCCGGCGCTTGTTTTGCGTTTTG
>JASAMZ010007453.1:0-33016 GCA_030248115.1 Linhomoeus sp. GSCO2_2 | reverse complement strand
GGTGGATGGCAAAAGGGCCTAACTGTCAAATTTATCAAAAATGAGGTTTTGATGGAATATGACGTATTCAAGTATGCTAATTTATGTGGCACACGTTGTTTTTCAATTTGAGGTCAGTTGAAGGAATTATTGAAATATGACAAAAGGGCCTAATCGTATTTAGAAGCAAAGGCGTTTTGGCAAAAGGGCGCAATGGCAGTTAGGCCCTTTTGCCAAAACACTAATAAGACAGGGCGCGCGTAGTAGAAAGGCCCAAGGGCGGTTGGGCCCTTTTGCCAGCACGCGAGTGGAGGAAGGAAGGCGCGCGGCGTGCGGTTAGGCCCTTTTGCCAGAGCGTCGGAAGGAGCCGTCTAGCGTAATTTGCCCTCTCGTGACGTCACTCATTATGCATTGTGCCCGCTGGTTAGGTCTTCGGCTTGGTCAGTTCTCTTTAGGTACTACGTAGGAACCCGAGAAGGCCAATTCAAATATTCTGATTTGCGATTGATGGTAGAGCACCATGGAACCTGGTACTGTAGTCTGGGCAAAGTGCAAGGCTAAGACTCCATCATGGCGGCCCGCGAAAGTCGTGTCCAGTTCTCCTCAAGCTGTGTCGGTTGAGCATTTTGAAAGTGGAGACACGACCAGCCTGAAGCCGTCTGAAGTGACACCTTTTACTGACGAACGCAGTTGTTACTGGCTGCAGCACGGTGACATACTCCAAGTGTGCCTCCTTGAAGTCCAAGACTACTTGGAGAGCCACCCAACAATCTTCCGCCCAGAACTCGAGCTTCTCAAAGGATACCTTGATGATGGTGACACCCGAGAACTCGATTCAGAGGAGAGGAGCTTCACAGGTACAGTACCCACTCGACATTTCTCTCTTGCAATCTTTTGCATGAAACATGGACATACTGTTGTATTTAGATCTGCAACCCTTGCCAGCTTCTCCTGTACATTCCAGTCAGGAGCACGCTGACAGAGAACAACAGTGGCTGAAAATGATGACAATCTATGGGGAGCCGTCGTCTTCTGGATCTGGTTAGTACAAATCTTGAAATAGTATTGAAGCTTCTGTACACCATTAGAGCTTCTCTACACCATCATAACTGATTTGATTCTTAAGACCGCGCTGGGCCAGAAATCGTTGGGCTATCCGATTTGTCACCAGAGAAAGAAAACGAGCCCCCAGTGTCCTGCCACTCGAATGAGCACCCTGACATCCACCTGCAATTGCCTCCGGTTCGAGCACAGCTTCTGCCTCTGCAGAAAACACCTCAGCAACTGCCAGTGAAAGAACGCAGGCCAACATCAGACAAGGTGCGAAGCAGCAACAAAAAGCGGAAGCTAATGGGAGAAGAGTGGGTCAACCGTGAAGGCAAGAAACGGGCTGCAAAATCTGTGGCAGAAGAAAGGTGCGCCTCGGACGGCTGTCCCTTCGAATGCAAGGGCTTTTCGGAGGAGGACAGGCGCAATATCTTCCAAGAGTACTATGGACTGGCTGATGATAATCGACAGCAGGACTTCCATACCAGAAATATGGATCGCCTCACGCCTAAGCGGGTCACAGCAACTCCTAGCAATTGCAATACGCGTGCAGTGACTTGGCGTTTCCATTTCAACTGTGGAGGGGACAGGAGACGTGTCTGCAGGGCGTTCTACTGCAACACCCTTGGAATCTCGCCTAAGACGCCTGGAATGAAGCAAATCTCGCCTAAGACGCCTGGAATGAAGCAAATCGTATATTAGCCGATATTCTGGCTTGATTGTGTAAGATTTTTGCGCTTCCAGAGTGCACGCTCTGGTACTACTGTAACCTCTTTGTGATGCAACGCGCCTCAGCGTGGCAAACACGATCCACCACACAAAGTCAGCGCAAGCGACAGAGAATTCCTGGTGCAATTCGTTGCAAGCTTTCCAGTAATGGAAAGTCACTACTGTCGAAAGCACACCCAGAAGCTCTATTTTGCCGCCGACCTGACAATTTCAAAAATGGCTGGCCTATACAAGGAGGCTTGCAGCTTGGCGACACCAAAAAGGAAGCCACTGAGCGCTTCATCATTTCGAAAAATTCTGAAGAATTTCCACGTTGGATTCTACCGACCAAAGAAGGACCTCTGTGAAGTGTGCACTCGGTTTAACCATGCAGCGCCTTCAGAGAAGGAGGCTCTGCAGCTAGAGTATGAAAGCCACCGGGAGAATAAAGAGCTGGCCGAGAAGGAAATGGCGGCAGACAGGGCAAGGGCTGAACAGAATACAAAGATATTCGCTGCCTCCTTTGATCTGATGGCGGTTATAGCCCTACCCAAGGGCGAATGCAGTCAACTTTTCTACCGCAGAAAGCTGAACTGCTACGCTCTCACAGTGTTCCAGCAGGCCAGCCCCCACGAGGTCGTCGTTAACTACACATGGGACGAGACCCACGGGAAAAGAGGCGGAGCTGAAATTGGCACATGCTTGCTGGATTTCGTCACTACGAAGCTGACAAATGGCGAAATAGAGCTGGCCCTTACGTCTGATAACTGTATGGGTCAGAACAAGAATCGGCTAGTGAGTGCTGCTCTTATGGAGGCGCTAGTGCAGCACCCCACGCTTGAACGGATCGACCACAAGTACCTGGTTAGGGGCCACACTCACATGGGGTGTGACTCCGTCCACGCGACTATCGAGAGGGCAATGAAACATCGTTTCATTTCGACTCTGGGAGAGTGGATTACTGTAGCAGAGGGAGCCAGGCACAAGCCCACCCCATACAAAGTCGTCTCTAGTCTTCACAGTTTCGTTGTCTTGTCATGCCAGTTTTGAAATAGTTAGACATTTATTTTAGATGATGTCGCTCTCCTACACCAATTTCCACGACTTCAAGTCGCTTTCAGAGGCCAACTTCCGCAACACAAAGTGGGACATGGATGGGAGGAAGCCCGTCCTGTGGAACAAAATAGTTTGGTTCAGATACGAGAAGGCCACGCCCACTTGCATACAGTTCAAAAACAGGTGAACCGTTAAGACACCTTTGTCACACATCACACCTGCGTGCCCTGTAACAGCTTAGATGGTGCTGTTTGCAGCTACACCGAGACCAATTTCCGGATAATTGACACAACGAAGTCAGGAAGAAGCGGCCGACTCTCAAAGGCAAAGCAAAAACGTCCATTTATGAACAAGCTGTACAGTTCAAGAATTCCAATCTCTGAGGCCAAGAAGGGAGACTTGATGTTTCTCTGCAGGTACATTCTACAATATTCACGATGCAGCAGTTTTACAAAACGCTTGTCGTACTGACTTTACTCATGTTGCACTCACCCATTACACTTGCATTCAGGAGTGGCGTTATTCAGCCGCATCACCACCGCTATTTCGAAGAGATGCCCACAAGCATTTCAGCAAAGGACGGCATTGGAGACATTTCTTCAGACGAAGAGGAGCTGTAGAACTACAGTATACCACAGTAGTTACGTACGTACCTGCATGTTGTCAGTGCACACAGGTACCTAGTTGAATTTCGCACGTTTAACTAAGTTGCTGCTGAGCGGTGTCAGATGACTAGAGTGAATTTCGAAGTACGACTTGTTGTTTCTTGATCGATGTGCTATTACAAAGTGTGTTTGTTGATTTGTTTTGGGTGTCACTGCATGTTACAAAACGTCGCGTTGTCTTTACAAAACGACAGGCCGAGGCTAGCTGAAGTAGGCACTTCACTATAGAAACTGATTTGCTGACACAATGCACAGAGAGTGACGTCACGAGAGGGCAAATTACGCTAGACGGCTCCTTCCGACGCTCTGGCAAAAGGGCCTAACCGCACGCCGCGCGCCTTCTTTCCTTCACTCGCGTGCTGGCAAAAGGGCCCAACCGCCCTTGGGCCTTTCTACTACGCGCGCCCTGTCTTATTAGTGTTTTGGCAAAAGGGCCTAACTGCTTTCAAGGGACATTTACGCCATTTATTCACAGAATTTTAACTTAAATTTATATTCATTGTTTAGAGCAGAAAATGCTCTCCACGCTGATGCCAGATTAATCTAGATGTGTACAGACCTGCAGCTTTCCAGGGCGTTTATAAACCTGCGAAACTTTAAAGCGCGTTTTCTCGAAAGTTGCCTCGCTGCAGTTAGGCCCTTTTGCCATCCACCCATCGATACGTTGCACGAAACATCCATGGAAATATTGCTTAGTTATAGTGATTTGAAAATGCCGAAGTTGTTTGAAATTGTCGAAATTGGCAATTTTGAGAAAAACCTTGAAAATATCCCTAAATTCGTTAATTATAAAATATAGAACTATTTGCTATATTGTTGGCAGACTATGCCCGACACAACCATGCAAAGACATTCTGAGAGTTAAGCTATTTGAAATTGTCTATATTTGGGAATTTTAACAATACCCTTGAAAATATACGTAAATTCGTTAATTATAAAATCCGAAACTATTTGTTAAATACATGGCAGACTATGCTTGATACTTCCGTGCAAAGAAACTTTGAAATTTAAGCCGTTTGAAATTGTCAAAATTTGGGGATTTTGACAAAGCCCTTAAAAATATCCTAAATTTCATTAATTATAATCTCTGAAACTATTTGCTAAAAACTTGGCAGACTATGCTGGACACATCCGTGCAAAGAAGTTTTGAAATTTAAGCTGTTTGAAATTGCTGGAATTTGAGAATTTTGAAAATACCCTTGAAAATATCCCTAATTTCGTTAATTATAAAAACTGAAACTATTAGTTAAATGCTTGGCAGGCTATGCTCCATACATTCGCGCAAAGAAATTATGAAATTTAAGCTTTTTGAAATTGTCGAAATTTTGAATTTTTGACAATACCCTTGAAAATATCCCTAATTTCGTTAATTATAAAATCTGAAACTATTTGATAAATACTTGGTAGACTATGCTCGACACATCCGTGAAAAGAAATTTTGAAATTTAAGCTGTTTGAAATTCTCAAAATTTGGGGATTTTAACAAAATCCTTAAAAATATCCTAAATTTCGTTAATTATAATTGCTGAAACTATTTGTTAAATACTTGGCAGACTATGCTCGATACATCGGTGCAAAGAAGTTTTGAAATATACACTGTTTGTATTGTTTGAAATTTGGGAATTTTGACAAAAACCTTGAAAATATCCCTAATTTCGTGAATTCCAAAATGTGAATGAATGAAACTATGTCACAAATTCATCGCGTCTTGTGCCCTTTCCATTTCAGCAAAAACTTTGCCGATACGACTTGTAAATAAAAGTGTCATTTTTGACATTTTCGTATTTTAATTGTAAATATCTCGAAATAGCGAAATTAGCAACAGAAACGGACAACGGCGCGTTACTCAGGGCATTCGACTCCATTGAGTGGCACTAACCGTCACGTCTAGTTTTTCCGTACTTACACACACACACACAGAGGAACGAACAGACAATAGCGTCCGTATATATACTCGCCGTCCTGGGGGGCGGCGAAACAAGCTGTGTGTGTAACAAGCTGTGTGTGTAAAAAGTTCAACCTATACTTTGTGTCTGTCAAATTTTGGTGAACAGTATAGTGAACTTTGTACACATCGTTAGCCGCATCTGGAGAAAGTGTCTTGAGAATGTGTACCTTAATGCCAAGTACACCTATCCCCACGATACGGTTGTCTGTACAGCTGATCTGAAGCTCAGTGATATCGCCGCGTTCGCTATATGTTATCGGCATGATACGACGCCGTTTATCTGATGTTTCCTACCTGTGTGAAAACGTCACACCCAACAAAGAACTTGCCAAAGTTTGGTGCGAGCGACTTCCTGTTTTCAGTGAACGCATTTCTGTTTCCGAGTGCACATTCATCAATAAGCAGCTGTTCTGGCCATCAGACGAATATCTCGATTTTGAAATTTCTTAAATTTTAATTCCAAATATTTTGTTGATTTATGGAATTTTGAAAAATAATCACCTATTTCTATTAAATTCCACATTTGCAAAAAATTTCTTTTGCGTTACAAATTATCCGCAGTCTATACTCTTTCCATTTCTGAAGAAATTTCGCCGCTATATCGTCAGGTGAAAAAGTCCATTTTCGACATTTTCATATTTTGATTCAAAATATCTCGAAATTGTAATTTTGAAAAACTTTAAAAACTATGTCACAAATTCTTATCGGCATACGACCTTTCCATTTCTGCATTCACATTCGTCATTAAATGACTTTGTATTTTAGTCAATTTATGCAATTTCGACAAATAACCGCGTATTTCTATTAAATTCCACATCTGCAAAAAAATTCTTTTGTGTTACAAATTATCCGCGGTCTATGCTCTTTCCATTTCTGAAGAAATTTCGCCGCTACCTCATCAGGCGAAAAAGTCGATTTTCGACATTTTCATATTTTAATTGTAAATATCTCGAAAATGCGAAATTAGCAACAGAAACGGACATCGGATCCGTGCTCAGCGACCTCGACTCTACTTGACCACATATGTCACATATTTTACTTCGGTGCCACGAACGGACGGACGGACACACAGACAGACAGACAGACAGACGGACAGACAGACATTGTCATCCGTATATATACACCTCGCCGCGCTGAGGCGCGGCGAAAAAAGTTCAACCTATACTTTGTGTCTGTCAAATTTTGGTGAACAGTATAGTGAACTTTGTACACATCGTTACCCGCATCTAGAGAAGGCATCTTGAGACCGTACCATAATACCAAGTGCAGCTATCCCCACGATACGGTTGTCTGTACAGCTGATCTGAAGCTCAGTGATATCGCCGCGTTCGCTATCATGATACGACGCCGTTTATCTGATGTTTCCTACCTGTGTGAAAACGTCACATTCAACAAAAAAAACTTGCCAAAAGTTTGGTGCTCTTGGCATACTACCTTTCTATTCTACGTTCACATTCATCAATAAACAAAGTTTTGGCAATTTATAAAATTTTGACATTTCTGTCAAATTTTTGAACATTTCTACAAATTCAACATTTGCAAAAAGATTTCATTTGTGTTACAAATTATCCTCGGTCTATGCCCTTGTCATATTTGAAGAAATTTCGCCGCTCACTCATCAGACGAAAACGCCGATTTTCAACATTTTTGTGTTCTAATTCTGAATTATTGAAACGACTAGTTAAGTGTATTGATATCGCGAAATACAATAGAGCGAAAAGGGAAAGAGAACATAAACGCACGATAAAAGCGCTGACATTTCTCAGATTTTGACGTCAATCGCAACGTCAAATACAAGCCGCGTTTCAACAAAAGCAATTACTGGAACTAAAGCAAGACATTTGGTGCCGTGTTTCGGCGTGTATTCTCAAGACACGATCACCAATTACCATAGCTCTGGGCCACGCCTCTTCAGTTGGGAACCCAGAGCGGCGCGGATCTACGGGGACGCGTGCAACCAAAGAGGGTTTGGGGTATCTTAGCAGCGACCGCGATACGCAATGTGCACGACACACTCAGGCAAGTAGGCGTCCAGCAAACGTCGCTGGAATGAATGAATGGTCTAGGTTGGAGGGACGCAAGTGGAGACACAATCTAGATGAGCAGCGGCAGTAGGGGGTGGCGTGGGTAGCGTTAGAACGTGCGCATCAAATAATTGGCAAAGATAAACATAGAGAATCGAGATAACAATCTAAATCTAAATTTATTTTGTCTATATGAAGATCATTTTAGTAATTCATAAGTTAAAGAATATCTCGAAATTGCAATTTTTCAAAGCTGTAAAACTATGTCACAAATTCTTATTGGCACACGGCCTTACCATTTCTGCATTCACATTCGTCAATAAATGACGTTCTATTATTGTCAATTTAAGAAATTAGGACAAATAATCGCGTATTTCAATCATATTTCACCGTTGCAAAAATTTTGTTTTGTGTGACAAATTATCCGCTGTCCATACCCTTTCCATTTCTGAAGAAATTTCGCCGCCAGGCCATAAGACGAAAATGTCGATTTTGACTTTTTATACTCCACAAAAAGTGTGGAGCGATTGTGCGCGAAACGCAGTAATTTCTAACGGATGGTGTTCGCGCGTGCAGCGGCCGATTTGCAAACGGTCTTTTGCGTTGGGTAGGCCTAGTAGGTGGGCAACCTGCACGACAAACGGGGTCACGCTCCGGGACCCCGTTGGCGGGAAATTCAAAAATTTAAATTTTCAAAGTACTGGAAAATGGGTTAAACAAGGTAGAACTCGAAAAAGTTGCATATAATGGTATATACAGGGTGGGTCAAAAAAAGTGAGACCCCTAACTTTGCGGCTGCCATTCTCAAGCTTGGCTCAATGTATCAAGCGCAAATTTTGGCACAACATACTACATGGTGATTTTGATCAACAACAAAAATTTGAGGTCATTTGATCCATCCTAAGGAAAATGGCGTCACTTTGCGCAAGGTCATGTCGAAAATCGGGTGCAACGACTTTTCAATGGAGGACGTCGAGGAGAACGACCAAGGACAAGGGCCTCGTCCTTCTCCTCGACGTCCTCCATTGAAAAGTCGTTGCACCCGATTTTCGACATGACCTTGCGCAAAGTGACGCCATTTTCCTTAGGATGGATCAAAATGGTCCGAAATTTTGACAGTTGATCAAAAACACCATGTAGTACGTTGTGCCAAAATTTGCGCTTGATACATTGAGCCAAGCGTGAGAACGGCAGTCGCAAAGTTAGGGGTCTCACTTTTTTTTACCCACCCTGTACTATCTTTTGATATGTTGTAGTACTCGATTCGATAGTGCCGAACACGCAAAAAAAGAATTGGATCGCTGCGGAACCCATTTTGGCGCCAAATTTGAAAAATTCGCGAATTTTCGTTATTTTCCGACTTTGACGGTTGGCTGTGCGCGATAGGTAGCAGCTAGAGCCGCGAGACCGCTTTTGGTGCTCCTTCCCAGATGTCCACTATCGAATGAGCCATGAACGGAGAAAATCGGTTGAGACACAAAAAAGTTATCTTTGTGGAACTTTTTTGACTCCGGGGTCAAAAATTGCGTTTTTCGCGTTTCAAGGTCTGTAGCGCCCGAATGCGTTGCCGGATCGTTCCAAATGTGGTTCTAAACGATTCTACGGTGAAATCCGGTCCAGAAAAGTGTTTTTGAAAAATTTGCAGAGCTACAGTAACCCTGCCGCGTCCATTTGAATATTGGGTGCCGGGTCGACTATCGCGATATTATACTCGATTTCGGGGTTTTCGGGGGCGCTGATTATGAATTTGGCATTCGTTTAGCGTTTAGATGATGTTTAAGCGTACCTATGACGAATTCGCATGCTACCGTACCCCAAGTGCGGAATTTTGGTTGTGCGAGTCCATAGGAAGTTAGGGGTGTTGTATGTCGATTCTGGGGTATTTTGAGATGCAGATGACGAATTTGGCATTTACTTTTGCGATTGGGAGTGTTAGGAGGCCACAACAGCAGAGGAGTCACCGTGCATAGGAGTTCAAATTTGTGGAGTATACTGCGTCCCCCGGACGACTTGCCTGGTCTTAATTTAAATTCAAATATCTCGAAATTGCAATTTATTAAAACTGTAAAACTATGTCACAAATTCTTTTTGGCATACGGCCTTACCATTTCTGCATTCACATTTGTCAATAAATAACGTTCTATTTTTGTCGATTTGTGGAATTTTGACAAATAATCGCGTATTTCTCTTAAATTTCATGCTTACAAAAAATTTCTTTTGTGTTGCAAATTATCCTCTGTCTATGCCCTTTCCATTTCTGAAGAAATTTCAGTTCTAGCTGATCAGACGAAAAAGTCGATTTTCGACATTTTGGAATTTTAATTGCGAATATCTCGAAAATGCGAAATTAGCAACACAAACGGATATCGGATCGGTACTCAGCGACCTCGACCATACGTGTAAGCGCCAACCGGTGTGGTGCAAAATAAGTACCCCGCAAAATAAGTACCCCGGGTACTTATTTTGCATGGATGCGTGCAAAATACGTACCCGGGGTACTTATTTTGCACGAATTTCACGCGCAAAATTTGTACTCCCGCGCAAAATAAGTACCCCTGTTGTTTGTCGGTAAAACGGCCATTTCTTCAGGAGCAAAACACCTCAAGCGCTCGCATAACAGGGTAAGGCAGTGTACCAGACGGCCTATTGTTACCTTACAACAGAGACGCGTGGAAATGGAATGTATTCAGGTCAACAACAACATCACAGCGCAGGTGCACGCTTGTCAGTGGCGTTGGCGTCAATTGGTTGAGCAGAGCTGCATTCTTCTTTATATTGGCTTTTGCCTTTGACACTCCACGCACTGATCAATATCCTTCGTCATTCCAAGCCAGTAAAATCGTTTGGCCAATGCGTTCTGCCACAAGCAATCAATTGTGAGCTGATGCTTTCAATTGATATTGCACGCCATTTCGACAATCCTTTGCGGCCATTTGGTGTCGGACTCTGCACTGCCAGGTAGCGTTGACATTCACTACTCAACGATCTCCTTAACTTTGTCTTCTTCCATTTTGAATGCACAATAGCAGCCACAACACTCACCGCACAAGCCTGCCATGCCATAGACAAATGGGTCACGTCAATGGCGTGTGTCTCTGCCGCTACTACACTTGCTGGTTGTCTGTCAGACGATGCGGCGTGCCACGCGCCACGGCGCTCCGAGCGGATTGAATGATTGAATCTCATAGCGCTGAGGGGGTACATATTTTGCATGGGGGTACTTATTTTGCACCCGCTTCTCATGCAAAATAAGTACCCGGGGTACTTATTTTGCAGGGGTACTTATTTTTCGTCACACCGGTCAGGGGGGGGGGGGGGGGGTATAGGACCCCTCAGGGGGGGGGGGGGGGGTCTGAGGCCCCTGGAGGGGGGGTCAAATGACCTAAAAATTTTGCCAAATAAGTACCAAAAAATAAGAAAATTTTGCAAAAATAGGCAAAAAAGTGCCAAAAATCGCTTAATTTTGGTCAAAAACGTCCAAAATATAGCGCCGCAGGCGAAACTTTTACTATTTTTAAGCGCCGCAGGCGAAATTTTTGCCATTTTCAAGCGCCGCAGGCGAAAATTTTTGAAATTTTAGGGGGGGGGGGTCTTTTGGGGAAGGCGGGAGGGGGGTACCGGGGGGGGGGTATGGGGGGTACACTTTCGGCTTGGGGGGGGGGGGGGCTTACCCCCCCCCCCCCCCGGTTACACGTATGACCTCGACTCTACTTGACCACATATGTCACATATCTTACTTCGGTGCCACGGACGGACGCACACACACACACACACAGACATTGTCATCCGTATATATACACCTCGCCGCGCTGAGGCGCGGCGAAAAAAGAACGCCGCTCAAGCGACTGGAACTACAGCGTCGGTTCAACTGCCTCGGTTGGTTGAATAGAATATAGTTTCACGTACTAGTTTACTAAAAGCTGCCATTGAGGCTAATGGGAAACGATGTGCACTGCTTGTGCAACGACTTCTCTAATCTGACCCACGAAGTCCACACAATACTGGTTGCCAAGAGCGAAAACCGATTGGAACTCAACGCTGAGCTAAGCGCCCTTCATCTCATGGGAGTTTACCTTCGAAAAATCACGGCTAACATGTCGCAGACTACCGCGAATCAAGCCTCAATTCAAGCAAGTTCTTCTTAACCAGGCTACTAGGCACTCAACGACAGCGTGTCAACAGAACGGTTCTGTTTCAGGAACTCGAGAACTACTGTTACGAGTACCAGTCTGAAATATTTTGTGAGGCGCGGCAAGTATCTGCGTCGGAACGACTTTACGCTGGCAAAAGTTGTTCCTTTCATGGCGTGGCAACTCCTGTCGCAACATGGAGTTGGACTCGGTAGCTGCCTTGTTTGTATGATTGCATGTCGTTTATTGAACTGTTTATGTGCGCCCTTTCAGGACTACTAGCATCGCTGCAAGGGAGGGAGGCTACCCATCAAATGGTGAAGCGGAACATTCGCCAAAGCCAGAGGGTGGCGTCCAAGCAGTGGGAGACGGTGCTTACATAGTTGTTCGCCGCTGCTAGGGTACCCTCTCTGTACCACTGTGAGGGCCGCTGACAGCCCACCTTCCTCCCCTTTCCATCAACGACATCTTTGAGAGAGGCGGGAATCCCAGTCTGCGGTCGCGGACTATCTATGGCTGCTCGCAGTGTAGATTGTGTACGCGCGCGGCTTTGCTTCAGCGCGGGACGGCCCGCTGGTATTGTAGAGTGAAGAGCGTCGAGCCTCCGCTATAGCAGCATATAATCAATAGTCTGACGTCACCGGCTTCGCGACATAGGCGGTCGCTCGTGCCACGCGCACTCATTGGACCGATGCGTGCTCGCGACGCACGGTGATTGGATAGACGAAATACGTCATCCGACAGGCGGCGCGGCAGTCGATCGACCGAATTTAGGCGGCGGCCAAAGACCAAACTTCCGCCAGATGGTCCCCCGTGGAAGGCGGTTCCGAAAATGTATAGATGTCCGGGATCCGTCGCCGCCGTCGAGAGTTATCGTGTTAACACACAAACAAACAGACTGACAGACAGCGCGCGATCAGTAGAGAGGATATAATTATAAGTTCGCCTCCTCTTGCTCTCTTCCTCCAAAGCCAGCTCATATATCCGAGGGAGACTGGTCGTGGAGAGAAGGAGTTTGAAAATGTGCTCCGAGCGGGCTTTCTGGCTATCAAATCGGGTCGTAAATTGCTCCCGTATTTTGTGCCTGAATGTATTTGACATTTGTAACAGTGAATAGCTTTGGGCAGTTGTGCGTAGAACCAGGAGACCCGCATGCTACATACCTACCTGAAGTACACGTGAGACCGCACAGACCGAAACTTTGTCTTCTCAACCGCGGAGCGCTGCCTTTCTCGCCGTTTCCTCAACTTTGCCAGCAGTCTCGTATTTTGTTCCGAACCTTGTCGCAGTTGGAACTTCAAGCTGGCCTTGGTCTTCGAGAGATTTGACCTCTCTTCAATCAGTACCCTGAATAACGCGTGATTGAGCATACTTCGCAGTAGAGTTGGAGAAAGCGAACAATTGGCGTAACAAAGCAAAGAGTGGCACCTAATTTCCTCGGCCAGTTGGCTGTTTTCGCCCTCTATTAGTGCCTTCCGAGCGAGCAGGCGTGAATTAGACCCAAGTTCCATTTCAAGACTGTTCGGGCCCGCATGGTATGGGCTCATGTTCTCATCACTGACGCTGGCGCTGGGCCTCTGACAGCGGCCGTGTGTTCGTTGTTCATGTTTTCTCGCCGCGCTCGGACGAGAGAATTGGCGTCCGCAATAGACACAAAAATGTTTCGCAGTTGGCGTTTTTTCGCCGCGCCTCAGCGCGGCGAGGTGTATATATATACAGACGACAATGTCTGTCTGTCTGTCCGTGTGTGTGTCCGTGGCACCGAAGTAAGATAGGTGGGATATGTGGTCAAGTAGAGTCAAGGTCGCTGAGTACGGATCTGATGTCCGTTTCTGTTGCTAATTTCGCATTTTCGAGATATTCACAATTGAAATTCAAAAATGTCAAAAATCGACTTCTTCACCCGATGAGCTAGCGACGAAATTTCTTCAGAAATGGAAAGAGCATAGACCGCGGATAATTTGTAACACAAAAGAAATTTTTTGTAATGTGGAATTTAATAGAAATACACAATTGTTTGTTAAAATTTGATGAATTGACAAAAATAGAACGTCATTTATTGACAAATGTGAATGCAGAAATGGTAAGGCCGTATGTCAACATGAATATTTGACATAGTTTTGTAGTTTTAATAAATCGCAATTTCGAGATATTTAGAATTAAAAACAAAAAATTTCAAAATCGACATTTTCGTCTGATGGGCTAGCGGCAAAATTTCTTCAGAACTGGAAAGGGCATAGACAGCGGATAATTTGTAACACAACAGAATATTTTTGCAAATGTGAAATTTGATAGAAATACGCGAATATTTGTCCGAATTCCAATAAAATGACAAAAATAGAAAGTCATTTATTGACGAATGTGAATGCAGAAATGGTAAGGCCATATGCCAACAGGAATTTGTGACACAGTTTTACAGCTTCAATAAATTGCAATTTTGAGAAATTTAGAATTAAATATTTTTAAAAAATGTCAAAATCGACATTTTCATTTGATGGGCTAGCGGCAAAATTTCTTCAGAAATGGAAAGGGCATAGACAGCGGATAATTTGTAACACAACAGAATATTTTTGCAACTACTAAATTTGACAGAAATGTTCAAAACTTGACAGAAATGTCAAAATTTTGTAAACTGCCAAAACTTTTGTTGATCGATGAATGCGAAAGTAGAATAGAAAGGGCGTACGCCAAGAGGAATTCCTGATAATGAACGACTGCAACAAACTTTCGGGCAAGTTTTTTGTTGGATGCGACGTTTTCACACCGGTAGGAAACACCAGACAAACGGCGTCGTATCATGCCGATAACATATAGCGAGCGCGGCGATATCACTGAGCTCCAGATCAGCGGTAACCGTATCGTGGGGATAGCTGCACTTGGCATTAAGGTACACATTCTCAAGACACTTTCTCCAGATGCGGCTAACGATGTGTACAAAGTTCACTATACTGTTCGCCAAAATTTGACGGACACAAGGCATAGGTTGAACTTTTTACACAGACAGCTTGTTGGCACTCCGCCGCTTGAAAAGCGAAGGAGTGCTAAGGAGCGGTAAAGCCCACAGTTAACACCTTCGGGGCTGGCGCTCGCTACGAAGCACCTAGGGAGCCAAAGTTTTTTTAAAAGATAGCTTATGACGACGCGCAGCGTGCTCGGGGGGTGAAAAAATTTCGGCGGTGGAAGAATTTTGCGAAAATTCAAAAATTCAAATTTTTGCTAAGTAAAAAAAATAATCAGGCCACAAGTTTCGCAAAAGTGGGCCGAATTTGGTGATTTTTGGATATGTTGTAGGCCTTTGGGTCCTCTAGCGGGCGTCGCTGGAACGGGCTCCCTAGGTGGTCCGACGCGGGAGTACGGTAGAAAATTCAAAATTTAAAATTTTTTTCCGACCTTTAAAAAATCATAACTCGAGTTTGCAACGGTAGATCCTCGCAAACTCTTCTTTCTGATTTCGAGCCTTCTATGACCTTTCGATCAAGACCAAAACCGCCGAGATCGATCTTGCCGTTCGGGAGATCCGCGGTGACAAACGTCCCGGGTCTTGAGCGGAAAATTCGGATTTTCGACTTTGAATGGATTTTTGGGCCGGAAAACGTGCTTTTAGCGGCAAATTGACCATTGCAACGTGTTCAGCGTCAAAAGTTGGTCTAGACGAACTGTCTTGACCATTTCGAAGTACCGCACCCCGGACGCGCCGAATTTTTGAATCCCGGGTCAAATTTTCGAAATTGTGTTTTCACTTGTTTCGGGGGTTTCCGACGACGCTGAACACGAATCCGGTGTTTGTTTTGCGATTTTGGACGCCTTTACCCTGCTTTCGGCACCCGGCCGGCCAAAAATTGGGTCCCGGGGTCGAATATTCAAAATTGCGTTGACGGGCTTTCTGACGCCGCAGAACGCGAATCCGTCGTTTGTTTGGCGATTTGCGGTGCATTTAGCCTGATTTTGGCCGACTCCTCACGCTCTGTACAACTTCCCGAAATTCCGAAAATACCGTCCGCCATCGATTTTGCTGCGCCTACAGTACGCCGTCCATATAAGACGCGCTGAGAACGGCGTCTACGGCTCTACGCACGAGACTACGGCCACCGACGTCGTCCACCCCAGCGGGGGATCCCCCACTGTGTAGCGTAGACAAGGCGCGCCTGTACAATTGGGGCGCCCCTGGCATTCTACATTGTGAGTGGGTATAGACAGTCAGCGGTCAGTACAGCCTGCGCTCATCGTCGTCAGTACAGCCTGCTCCGACGCGTTTCTCTGCCCCCGTCTGCTAAAACAATCACGCGGAGTGCCTATCTGACACTCAAGGAGTGTCACGTATCACTTGTCTTTCCTATCGGACGGTTTCCAAGTTCCTTGAGAGGCAACATTGCTGCCGGCCGCAGACCAAAAGTAACAATGACTGCTCCTAGGAGCCAGCGAATGGTGGGTGCGCTTTGCCTTTTGCCTATCTGTGTGTGTGTGTGTGTGTGTGTGTGTGTGTGCTGCATAGTTTGTCCCGGGCCGTTTGTCTATTCTCACCTCTTCCCCCCCCCCCCCCCGGCTACACGTATGAGTATACAGCGTCCCCCGGACGACTTGCCTGGTTCAAAGTTCAAAGTTTATTGTGGAACCGACCACACACCGAAACGGCGTAAACTCTGAAGGACAGAGGGTGGACCACAAAGTCGAGAAAGAGCAACCACTGCTAACAAAGAGATTACTAACAGCCTGGTCTTCTGCTGCTCTTCTGGCGCAGAGCGCAAGCTGTAGCAGCCGCTACGCAGATGGCGCCAAGCTTGAGCTTTCGAAATCTTTGACTCTGCCTGCTCAGCTTCCAGCTGATCCGTAGGACGGTGGTTTTCCTTTTCCGCCCGGCTCTTTTCAAGAATCTCTTCACTGGCTTCACTCGTACAAGACGGGGCGCTTGATTCAATGCCCCAGACGTTATGCAAACTTTCCATTTTGGAAATAACCGACTCTAAAGACAAGAAACAAAACGACGCGGCGCCGGCCTGGTATGTATGGTGTGAACGAGAGAGGGAACCATCGCACCTTCGTTAGGAGTAATGCCTTAATGCTGTGTTTGCCTGCGCGCATCAATGACACATGACGCGACGCGCACTAATAGACCATTGCCCACCAGCGATGGACTTCCGTCTAGGTGTGGGGCGCGCGTAATCTCAACTCCCGTCCTCCCCCCCCCCCCCCCCCCCCCCCCCCATCGCGAGAGATCTGGCCGGCCAGTGGCCGGCCTGCGCAGGCCATCAAACTGTGAGGCCGGCCGGCGGCCTGCTAGGCCAGGGACCTCTGTATACTATAGAGCATCTGGACGGGACACTCTCTTTTTTCGCCGCGCCTCAGCGCGGCGAGGTGTATATATACGGATGACAATGTCTGTGTGTGTGTGTGTGTGTGTGTGCGTCCGTCCGTGGCACCGAAGTAAGATATGTGACATATGTGGTCAAGTAGAGTCGAGGTCGCTGAGTACGGATCCGCTATCCGTTTGTGTTGCTAATTTCGCATTTTCGAGATATTCGCAATTAAAATTCCAAAATGTCGAAAATCGACTCTTTCGTCTGATGAGCTAGAGCTGAAATTTCTTCAGAAATGGAAAGAGCACGGACCGCTGATAATTTGTAATCCAAAAGAAATTTTTTGTCAATGTGGAATTTGATAGAAATACGCAATTGTTTGTCGAAATTTCATAGATTGACAAAAATAGAACGTCATTTATTGACGAATGTGAATGCAGAAACTGAAACGTCGTGAGCCAATAAGAATTTGTGACATAGTTTTTCAGTTTTGAAAAATTGCAATTTGGAGATATTTACAATTAAAATGTAAAAATGTCGAAAATCGACTCTGTCGCCTGATGGACTAGCGGCGAAATTTCTTCAGAAATGGAAAGAGCATAGACCGCAGATAATTTGTAACACAAACAAAATTGTTTGCAATTGTGGAATTGTATAGAAATACGCCACAATTTTCCAAAATTCTATAAATTGACAAAAGCGTCATAACGCGAAGTACGCAACCAAACGAAATTTCTGGTAGAGAACGACTGCACCAAACAGTTGGCAAGTTTTTGGCACTCCTCCCCTCCAAAAGGGAGGAGTGCTATAGTGATGGTGCGGATTCTGTGTAAATTCAAACGCTCATAAGTCGGGCTAGAGTTGGCCGATCGGGGCGAATCTTTTTTTGTTCGATAGGTCTCGGGATGCTGCAGCCTGCATCGGGGGTCTCGACTTCCGTCCGGGACCCGATTTTTGGCAAGTTGCCAAAAACTCGATTTTTCGGCCTCCGACGAACTTTGGAGCGCTAGAATAGTGTTCTGGTAGAACGGAGCGAGATGAGCTTTGGGCCAAACATGTAAAAGACATTGGGCTATCCGATGGTAGGGGCGCCGTCGGGCTGGGTCTGGGCCTGCCCGGGCCGGGTAGCAAAAACCGGGTTTTTCGACCCAAAAGTAGGGTTTGGTTGAACGGTCGTAGCAGGTTGGTGGATCGCATATTGTGACTCATCGTTGCCTCGTGCTACAGAGCTAAGATAGGTTGCGTGTCGCGTGGGGGTATCTTAACAGCCGGTCTCTGGTACCGCCCGGACTATGACCCCAAAGTTGGGTTCCGGGTCTCCTCGTAAATCTTCGGGCAAACGTAACTTTTGACAGGGTGCACGTATCGAGATGGGACAAAGGCTGTTCGATAGCGCTCGGCGAGCTCTACAACTTTGTAGTAGATCACTTCTTTCTTAGTGGTCCAATTTTGAGTGAAAATTTTAAAAATAGAATTTTGGGTCAAAATTCAAAAGTTCGTCGTTTCCCATTCTTTGCTGTGCCGGTCGATTTCGATGATAGTTAGTGAGTTTTTAGTACTTGTAAATATCTTTCGGGGAACAGAAGAACAGCTCTTGGCGCTGTCGTTTTCTGGGAGAAAATTCAAATTTTTTGATAAATTTTTGGTATTTTAGTGCAAAGTGGGGTCGGTTGAGACATTTTGGTGTCAATTTTATTTTCACGTGATAGAGCATCTAAAGATACGTTGTTTTTGTTCTAAACACTTTTTTCGTCCAACGCGTATTTTGGCGGGAAATTTGAATTCAAAATTTTGGCTGCCAGATTTGTCGGGGGCACCTACCGTGTAAGTACTCGATTCCGGCTTTTCGGGGATGCTGATCACGAATTTGACGTTGCCTTTTCGTTTTGAGATGTGTGGGACCATTTTTGAAGAATTTGCTTGCCACCATACGTCCCCTCAAGTGGAAAACCTGGTTGTGTCAGTTCAGCTGAAGCTAGGTGTGTTGTATGTCAAATGTGGGGTATTGGAGGGTCGGAATTCCGAATTTGCTATTAATTTTTGCGATCAGAATGGCCACTAAGCCTCACTGACGGGTCTCGTTGATCAATGGGCAGCATGATTCAACTCCCAAATTCTTCTCAAAGAGGGGAGGAGTGCCCCGAGGGGCTCTGCCCCCGTCTACTATCTTGTTTGTTCGATGTGCCGTATTCCCACAGGTATAAAACTTCAGATCAACGGCGTCGTATCACGCCGATACCATATAGCGAGCGCGGCGATATCACTGAACTTTAGATCAGTTGTACAGACAACCGTATCGTGGTAACAGCTGCATTATAATAGTGGTACACGTTTTCAAGATACCTTCTCTAGATACGGCTAATTATGCGAATGAAACTCACTATTCTCTTCACCAAGATTTGACAGACACAAAGTACAGGCTGAACTTTTTACACACACAGCTTGTTCGCCTGTACCCATGTGGGGCTACGCGCGGCGCTTTTGGCGCGTCTTTGGTGCATTAAGAAGGGTAATTATTTCGCCAAATCCCAATCTAATTCCCTATTTTGACGCCACATACAGTTAGCAAGCACGAACCAACAAGACGCTTTCACTGCTTCTGCGACTGCAGTTTCAAAGCCTTTCTGGCTTTGCTGTTCTCGCCGGTCTTCTTCATCTTCTTCACAAAATTGCTCATTACAGTGTTGAAAAACTTCGTAATGATGTTTTCAACGACTGAATGGCCATTTTCGCAGTGAGTGCTGCCGATAACAACCTCCATGAAATTTTCATCGGTTGCACAACAGCGTTCCACCAGCGCCTTGAAGCAGACTTCCTGCGATCCGCTACGGGCAAACAGTTTGGCCAGAGTTTCGCTTGCTTCAATTTGCTTGAAAATTGCCCAACATTTCAAGCAAATACTGAAGGCCAGAAAGGTGGGATGAACCAGGCCGCCTCGGTTGATTTCTGTCACAAAGTGACGGGTGATTTCGTCGATTTCCTCGTAGTTGAATGATTGCTCCTCTCCATTGATCAGCAAATTTTCACAGCTTTCACAGCTGCGCGCTTTGACAGCGCTTCGTGCCAGGGCTCCAGCGACAAAATAGGTGGTTCCTCTTGTGAAAGTCTCCCTTGGAGTGACAACAGGGTCCAGACGTGGGAAAATTTCGGCAGCAATGTTCTCGGCCCGTTGGGAGAGAGACGTGCGGCTGCGGCTGGTCCCTTCGCTCTGCGTTTCCATACAGAGTTCCGGATTGGGGGAAGAGTGAAGCAAGGATGAGACTCTGATGATCCTTTCGCTCTCGAACACCTGTCGAGCCGAGATAAAGTAGTTTGCGCCAGATCGTTGCCGGTAACGGCCAAATCGCCGCTCCAAAGGGTCCGATTGGAAGTAGCCCAACAGAACGTAGGAAAATCCCAACTGGTTGAAGCAGAATTTGGAAAGCTCAACAATGGAATAGCAGGCCTGCCGCAGAGCATAAAAAGTTTCCTTTGTCAGCCCGCGGCCACCAGCTTCCTGCCATTGTTCTAGAAAAATTGAGAACAGTCCAATCCTGCAGTCCAATCCGAAGAATCAGCAACTGGCCTTCTGGTAGACTGCAACAGGAGTAGTTGTGGTAATGAGGCGATTCAGCCAAAAGTGACTGAAGCTCTGCCAGCGACTCCACGGCATCGCAGTTTTTGAACTGGGAATTTTCGTCATTGAAGCTGTCGATTTCGGCCTGTCTGCGCTCCGCGGCATGGGTATTTGTCTTCTCTTTCCGCCTACTGGGCGCCCCGGTTGATTTCCAGGCAGGAACACCTCCGGCCTGGAATCGTGGCACAGCACCATTCTTCAGTCCCACTCTCTGGCGCTCGTCCGGCTTTTTGGCCAGCCTTCGAGTGTTGCTGTCTTGTCGACTCGCGATGTCGCTGGGGTCGAAGTGACGAAGGCAAAGGCCCATATTTTTCGAAGGTTGCGGACGATCCTGCCGCGCACAGAACCGGACCCATTCCTGGTGGCGGTGAGGCGACTTCTCTCGGTTGGGAAACCCAAAGATGGGCACCTTTTCACTCTGGCTTTGGTACCCAGCTTTGCAGTTAACTGCAGCGCAGGTACGACCAGGCATTTCGATTTTCCACACAACTTTTGTACTTTCCTAATGCCGACTTTCAAATTTTGAACTGTAACTTCTTAAGCAATGTCCGCAAATTACACGTTGGAGCTTAATCAGGCAAGTTGGTCCCGGGATGTAGCATAGTTGAGAAAATCGAACTTTTTTGCACGATGACGACTCCTCCTGTTGTGGCCTCCTGATACTCTAAATCTGAAAAACTAGAGTCGAATTTGTGATCTACATTTGATAGATTCAACAGAACCCACACACCCCCAAACTTCCGATGCCACTCGTAGAACTAATAATTTGCATCTTGGGGTACGGTAGTATACTTATACGTTATCCACAGGGACGACCAAACATCATCTAAACGCTAAACGAATGCCAAATTCGTAATCAGTGCTCCTAAAAACCCCGAATCGGAGAATACTATCGTTAAGTCTGACCCGACATCGCCTATCCAAATGGAGGTGTGCAGGGTCACTGTAAACTGTGCAAATTCGCCAAAAACACTTTTCAGGACCGACACTTCAATGAAAAATTGCTTAAATCAATTTCGAACCGATTCGGCAACGCATTCGAGCGCTACAGACGCCGTCACGCGCCAATCGGCATCTTCCGACCCGGAGTCAAAAAAGTTGCGGAAAATAACTTTTTTGCGTTTCGACCGATTTTCTTCGTTCATGGCCCATCCCAGATAGAGAACATGTGGAAGGAGCACCAAAAGCGGTCTCGCCGCTCTAGCTGCTACCTAGCCCGCACAGCAGCCCGTCAAAGTCGACCCGGGGCCAAAAATCGCGAATTTTTCAAATTTGGCGCCAAAATTGGTCCCGCAGCGATCCGAATTCATTTCTTCCACCCTCGGCACTATCGAGTACTACAACATATCAAAAGATAGTATATACCATTATATGCAACTTTTTCGCGAAATCCGACCTTGCCCAACCCTATTTTCAGTACTTCTAAAATTTAAATTTTTGACTTCCCCGCCAACGGTTGTCCCTGTAGCGTGACCCTGTTCGGTGTCCACCCTGCCCACCGATGAGGCCTATCCTAACGCAAAAAACCGTTTGCAAATCGGCCGCTTCAATGTGCGACACCATCCGTTAGAAATTACTGCGTTTCGCGCACAATCGCTATAATACTCACACTTTTTGTGTAGTATAAAAATTTGCGCGCGCATTCAAACTTCTGAATTGAAGGGAATGCAGTGCGGAAAGACGGCGTGGTAAAGTAAGCATTTGCGCATGAATTGTCAATTCTTCCCGTCCAGAGAATGCATTGCCGAATCGGTTCAAAAGTGGTTTTAAGCGATTCTACGTTGAAATCTGGTCCTGAAAAGTGTTTTTGGCAAATTTGCAGAGTTACAGTAACCCTGCCGCGTCCATTTGAATATTGGGTGTCGGGTCGACTTTCGCGATATTATACTCGATTTCGGGGTTTTCGGGGGCGCTGATTACGAATTTGGCATTCGTTTAGCGTTTAGATGATGTTTAAGCGTACCTATGAATGACGAATTCGCATGCTACCGTACCCCAAGTGCAGAATTTTGGTTCTACGAGTCCATAGGAAGTTAGGGGTGTTGTATGTCGATTCTGGGGTATTCTGGGATGTAGATCACGAATTCGGCATTAGTTTTGCGATTGGGGGTGTCAGGAGGCCACAACAGGAGAGGAGTCACCGTGCGTAGGAGTTCAAATTTGTGGAGTATACTGCGTCCCCCGGACGACTTGCCTGGTAGTTACAACATAGTTTGAGGAGAGTACTTTAAAAGTTGCATTCAAATTTGAAAGTCGGCATTAGGAAAGTACAAAATGGAGAAACCAATAGCAAATTCGCTTTCCTCGTCGCGAAATACCCTAGAATCGACATTACAAACATACAATCATCTCACACTCAGTTTCGTCGACATAGGGCTTCGGTAGGTCGAAAATCGGCAAAAACTCGCGAATTTTGATCCGAAACGCGAAAACAATGCCAGATTAGGCATCAGCGACCTCGAAAGCACCGGAGTCGACTCCAACATTGATTTTGTCCTCGGGGGTGGAAATTCGAATTTTGGACGCAGCCAGGGTACGGTAGCCGAAAAAATATTTTTGGAAAACGATTCCGGATCAGTTTTCAACGGGAAATCGCGTGGTGCAGTCCATTTGGCCATAAATCGTCGCAATCGAGCGCTAAAACGGCCGAAAATCAAAAATCGGTATTTTTGACCCCCGACAGAGCCCTTTTGGTACCGCAGAACTCAAGAGCTCCGCGGCCGATTTCGGCGATTTTGGTCTTAAACGAAAGCGAACATGATAATCTTGCCGGCTGGAGATATCTGGCCCGATCCAACAACTCCCTGATTTACTAGGATTTTTGAAAGGCAAATTTTTGTCAAAAAACCACTTTCGGCTACCGTAACCCGCGAACGCGTCGACCTAGAGGGTCGGGATCTTTTTCCCCTCTTCGTCTCGTCGAGGGCTATAACATATCCAAAGGACATCAAAATCGGACCACTATTCCAGAAATTCTAGCTGGGTGAACACCCTCTCAGTAAGGAAATTTTCAAATTTTTGAATTTTTCTCAAAATTTTCCCACTACGCGAAAAAAACGAAGGTCCGTCCACACCTACTATTCCTCAAGAGCTATGGATTAAAAAAAACCCCGTCCAAATCGGACAAACCACGCGCGAGAAATCTTGGGTGGAAAATTTTGATCGGTAGCAGTCTCACTATAGCACTCCGCCCCTTTTGGGGTCCTAGTGCTAAAAATCGAGGAGGCTGAGAAGGTTGCTGCTATAGGTGAACAAGAGGATGACTACCTCTTTGGACAGTGAGTGTGTACGCACAATCAGGGACTTCTATATCTAAAGAGCATCTGGACCGGACACTCCGCAAAAGTCCCTTTTCGGGGTGTACCTATGTGGGGCTACTCGCAGCGGCCGGCCGGCGGTCAGCGTTTCCTCTTGCGCGCCCGGCGTAACGAAGAAGGGACGAAAGTTCCACTGCCGCTATAGCAGACGCCTAATAGGGCCGTTGGCCCGTTACTAGTGCAAACAGCGCTCGCGGCACACTTAATGCGTAACACACTGTAGCAGACCCAACGGCGCCCACATACAGAGTGACCATAAGTGTGTGTGTAGCCATTCTCTGTCGAAGAAAGTTGTGGGGTGCCCGCTGTTTTTTTCGCCGCGCCTCAGCGCGGCGAGGTGTATATGTCGTAGACCTATATTATACCTTGGCCTATCTGATACCACAGTACTACGAGAAGGAGGTATCTGGTTAGTCGAGACCTATGCGATACCCATTCGCTGGGCCTCTCCCAATCAGATTAGGGCGCCCCGCTCGTGCGGTTAACCCTTTGCGCAGTGCGCGTCGCTTCTCGCTTCCCACCTTTAGTCATCTTTTTAAGGAGCACATCATAACAGTGCGTCGTCAAAGTGCGTAGGGGCACGCACGAGTTTCAACAACAGCCGTTCCTACAACAAAAGCCGTAGCGACATATTGCCAGCCAACAAGGAGAAAATCTCTGACGAGTTGTCGCAGCGAGTACAGGAGTGACATTTTGTCAAGCGCTTAACACCGATCTTATGACAGGCGCACATCTTTGTCCTACAATTCTTTCTGTACCAACGTGACGTCTCTATCTGGCACGACAAATCGAGTCTTCGCGCCGCGCAGTTTGTACAACCGTTCTCTCAAATTGGGCTTTCATTTTTACCCGTCTCAGTGCCCCGTTTACCTCACCATCACGATCAACAACCTTCACCTCAATGGTGCGCCGGCACAAGTTACTTATGTCAGTAAAGATGACTAAAGGTGGGAAGCGAGAAGCGACGCGCACTGCGCAAAGGGTTAACCGCACGAGCGGGGCGCCCTTATCTGATTGGGAGAGGCGCAGCGAATGGGTATCGCATAGGTCTCGACTTACCAGATACCTCCCTCTCGTAGTACTATGGTATCAGATTGGTCAAGGTATCACATAAGTCTACGACATATATATACGGATGACAATGTCTGTCTGTCTGTCTGTGTGTGTGTGTGTGTGTCCGTCCGTGGCACCGAAGTAAGATATGTGACATATGTGGTCAAGTAGAGGCGAGGTCGCTGAGTACGGATCCGATATCCGTTTGTGTTGCTAATTTCGCATTTTCGAGATATTCGCAATTAAAATTCCAAAATGTCAAAAATCGACTTTTTTGTCTGATGAGCTAGAACTGAAATTTCTTCAGAAATGGAAAGGGCATAGACAAAGGATAATTTGTAACACAAAAGAAAATTTTTGTAAACGTGGAATTTATGAGAAATACGCGATTATTTGTCAAAATTCCACAAATTGACAAAAATAGAACGTCATGTATTGACGAATGTGAATGCAGAAATAGTAAGGCCGTATGTCAATAAGAATTAGTGATGTAGTTTCACAGTTTTACTAAATTGCACTTTCGAGATATTTTAAATTAAAATTAAGAAATGTAAAAATCGACACTTTCGTCTGGTGGTCTGGCGGCGAAATTTCTTCAGAAATGGAAAGGGTATAGATAGCGGATAATTTGTCACACAAAACAAAAATTTTTGTAAATATGAAATTTGATAGAAATACGTGATTATTTTTCCGAATTCCATAAATTGACAAAAATAGAACGTCATTTATTGACGAATGTGAATGCAGAAATGGTAAGGCGTATGCCAGTAAGAATTTGTGACATTCTTCTACAGTTTTGAAGAACTGCAATTTCGAGATATTCAGGATTAAAATACAAATGTCGAAAATCGGCTTTTTCGTCTGATGAGTTTGCGGCGAAATTTTTTCAAATATGGCAATGGCATAGACCGCGGATAATTTGTAACACAGATAAAAATTTTTGCAAATGTTGAATTTGATAGAAATGTTCAAAATTTGACAGAAATGGCAAAATTTCATAAATTGCCAAAACTCTGTTTATTGGTGAATGGGAACGTACAATAGAACGGTAGTATGGCAAGAGCACCAAATTTTTGGCAAATTTTTTTGTTGGATGTGACGTTTTCACACAGTGTAGGAAACATCAGATAAACGGCGTCGTATCATGCCGATATCATATAGCGAACGCGGCGATATCACTGAGCTTTAGATCAGCTGTACAGAAAACCGTATCGTGGGGATAACTGCACTTGGTATTAGGGTACACGGTCTCAAGGTGCCTTCTCTAGATGCGGGTAACGATGTGTACAAAGTTCACTTTGAACAGTGAACAGTACAAAAATTTGACAGACACAAAGTATAGGTTGAACTTTTTACACACACAGCTTGTTGGCGTCGGTTTTGGGCGCTTTTTGGCGTCGGTTTTGGGCGCTTTATCGCTTGTTTTTGTGTGGAAAATCGAAATGCCTGGTCGTACCTGCGCTGCAGTTAACTGCAAAGCTGGGTACCGAAGCCAGAGTGAAAAGGTGCCCATCTTTGGGTTTCCCAACCGAGAGAAGTCGCCTCACCGCCACCAGGAATGGGTCCGGTTCTGTGCGCGGCAGGATCGTCCGCAACCTTCGAAAAATATGGGCCTTTGCCTTCGTCACTTCGACCCCAGCGACATCGCGAGTCGACAAGACAGCAACACTCGAAGGCTGGCCAAAAAGCCGGACGAGCACCAGAGAGTGGGACTGAAGAATGGTGCTGTGCCACGATTCCAGGCCGGAGGTGTTCCTGCCTGGAAATCAACCGGGGCGCCCAGTAGGCGGAAAGAGAAGACAAATACCCATGCCGCGGAGCGCAGACAGGCCGAAATCGACAGCTTCAATGACGAAAATTCCCAGTTCAAAAACTGCGATGCCGTGGAGTCGCTGGCAGAGCTTCAGTCACTTTTGGCTGAATCGCCTCATTACCACAGCTACTCCTGTTGCAGTCTACCAGAAGGCCAGTTGCTGATTCTTCGGATTGGACTGCAGGATGGAGTTCCTGTTCTGCAAGCTTCCCTAGAAATCAAGCCCGATCTTCGCTGGACCGTCTGCGTGAATGGGAAAAGAATACCAAAGACGGCTTTTATGGACGATCTTTTGGGCGAAAGATTCACGCATTTTTCTCAAGTGGACAGAATCTTGCGCCAAATGGAGGGCAAAATCAGTTGCAGCCCTACTTCCCAGCTGGATGTTGCAGCGGAGAGCCTGATCAGCTACTTGGATGGATCTGTGGGTGATGAAAGCGTGGAGGAGATGGAATGTGACCACGAAGAATGGCCCCCATCCTACCAGAAAGTTGAATTTCTCCTCGAGCAGCTTCAGCTGCTGGAGAAGCATCCCAATGGTCGTCGCTTCTCAGCTGATCTACTTGTCGCTGCCTTGCCTACCTTCTCAATGCCAATAGTCCAGCGGCCTACAAGTACCTTCTCTCCCAGGAGTTTCTCACCCTTCCTTCCCAAAAAGTTCTTCAGCGGCTAACCTCGAAGCTTGGTGGCCAGTTAGGAGACACAAGTGAGAGCTACCTGCGACAGAGGTGCGAATTGGATTGGTAGTAGAGTAATGCTCGACTGTTTTAACATTAGCCTCTTCTTCTTCAGGTATGAGCAAGTGAAGTTGACTTCTGAGGAAAACGTCATTCTAATCATTGACGAAGTTTACGTTGCCGAGCAGCCAGAATTCGTGGCCAATGAGGGAAGGATTTTGGGCTTAACAGAGGATGGAGAAGTAGCGAATACTATTCTCTGCTTCATGATCCGATCCATCTGTGGCCAATACAGAGATGTGGTGTCAATGCTGCCAATGAAGAAACTCACAGCTAGCAAACTGGCGAGCGCATTTTTTCCTGCTGTTACGCAGCTACGACAACTTGGCTTCAAGGTGAGTAAAACACCTAATAACATACATACCGTCAAGTGGGGTGAGAATGACGGATTTTTTGAAAATGTTGTTGTATCTCGAACCTTACACTACCTACATGCAGGAAATCTGGTAGATACATCAGTCAGATATTGTGTTAGTGAACTGCAATAGATTGTGGAGAAATTCTTATCAGAACGCCCGTTATCTTTAAATTATCTCCCGTCATTGCCGCCCCATCTACCGGGGTGGCTATGACGGATGCAAAATGCATGCTGAACGAGGGGGGCGACTATGACGGCTGCGCGCGCTAGTTTCCTGCTCTGTCCTCCAGTCGGCGCTAGTGCAGTATAACAATCAATAATGCAAATAACGTGCGCCCGTGGCGTGTGCGCCGAGATACCTATCCACGATGGGGGGTGCTGTTTCCTTCTCTCTATGCAATGCAACGGGCTGTCAGTTCTTGACGAAAGGCCACCAGATTTCTTCTGTTCCACGCGAAGGCAAACGCTTGAAGTCAAGCACGCAACATGATCTGTTGTTAAAACATAGCAAGACTGCACATACGTACAGCAACACAGTAGACACTAGACAGAGGGCAGAGACAATGGAAAGCGTACATGGCATGGCCAATACAAAACAAACTTAGGATATCATCAACACCTGCTTCATCTAGAAGTGCACAGGGTCAGCTATCTCCGAGAATTTCTCTACAATACCAGCAATAGTTTGCTGTGGAATCAGGAATGCCCAACAGCCGACTACATATCTGTTTTGGTGGCTCTGTCAGCCGGCCAATGATGTGATCTTTGGCCACCCAGCAGACGTCTTTCCTGGGAGGCCATTTGAAGTGTTGGGCACCCTGCTTGCCAGTCCTCTCCATGAAGTTGATGAAGAGCTCTTCCAGTTCGTAGTTTACCTCAACGACCTGACCTAGGTACCAGTCAGGGTCGCAGTCCTATATGTCACTGTACGTACATATGCGCACATGCCACTTCACGTCAAATTTGCAGGTCAGAGCTGTCTCACTTGACAACGCATCCCCCAATCGGAAGTTTTTCATGACCACTCTTTGTGGTAATGAATTCAAAGCTTCCTTCCCGTGCCCAGTCAGCGGAGACCCAATTTATTTGATTATGGATCCTGTGCATGGAATCAAAAACATCTACAACAACTTCTTGGGCAACGAGTTCCAGTTTCCAGAGATTCCTCTCTCTTTGGGTAAGCTATGTAGTCATATGATCCTTCAATTTACGTACAAAGAATTTACACTTAATACATTATTTCAGCTGGGTTGGCGTCCTTGTCTGAGTCAGAGGCCAGAGGCGGAACTGCCAATTTCGCCCATATCACTGAGCTATTTTCATTTGAATCCACTTCGAATCCTAAAATGGCCCCTCAGTTGACGTCTCAGTCTGTGG
The DNA here is from genome assembly GCA_030248115.1 of Linhomoeus sp. GSCO2_2. Classification (NCBI taxonomy): domain Eukaryota; kingdom Metazoa; phylum Nematoda; class Chromadorea; order Monhysterida; family Linhomoeidae; genus Linhomoeus; species Linhomoeus sp. GSCO2_2. Next base: position 3,894 of record JASAMZ010007453.1, on the reverse strand, counting down.
GGTCCTAGTCAGTCTGTGGGTCCGCCCCTTTTGGGGTCCTAGTGCTAAAAATCGAGGAGGCTGAGAAGGTTGCTGCTATAGGTGAACAAGAGGATGACTACCTCTTTGGACAGTGAGTGTGTACGCACAATGCAGTAAATAGATACTCGAGTCTCCAAAGAGGGAAGATGGATGGATGGCGCGCGCGCGGCGCTCGCTATTGTTTTGCAAATGAGAAGACTTCTTTGCCGCTTTGGCCTACCTTATACCGCCGTTCCCCGTGGCGTGGCTCTCTCAATCCAAACGACTGCCAAAACCACTAGATACAGTAGATAGGACCTGAGACGCATTAGCAATGCTGTGTTGCTTGTTGCCAGCCGCTTGCCTACAAGGGACGTGCTTCAGCGCTTTTGGTACTAACGCTTTTGGTTTTCGCTTTTGGTACTAACGTGAGTTTAAATCGCCAAATCAGCGCGCGAAAACCCCGAAAACTCCGTCCGTTACGCCACAACCAATGGAGGAATTCAATCTGGCGCTGTCTCCCGACGACGGCGACGATGACAGCCATACGTGTGACGGGGGGGGGGGGGGGGGGGGGGGGGGGGGGGGGGGGCCCCCCCCCCCCCCCCCGCGTGTCCCCCCCCCCCCGCCCTCCCCAACCCCCCCCCCCCCCCTAGAATTTAAAAAATTTTCAATCGATTTGAGAAAGCCTTCTGCGCAGGGTGATGAATTCATTAGTGTTTGTGGATGGCGTGCTCTGCGCGATAAACTTTGCTTGAGCTTTCGACGCTCAATCGGCGCCGTCGTCAGAACCTGAACAAGCACTGGCATAACCAAACTGTCACGCAACACTTGTATCGCGCATACATACGCGCCAACTACATAGTATGTTCACAGAGTCAACAGGCGCTCTAATTCTGGCGACGGCGCGGCCGCAATCGCCTAAGGCGGGGGGCGCCCGCGGGGGCTGCTGCTGGAGAAGAGGGAATGGGGGACGCCAAACTCAAGTTATTGAAACGACTCGGGGGGCGGGGAAGAGGGGGGGGGGGGCGCATACTAGTCAAGTGTATTGATATCGCGAAATACAATAGAGCGAAAAGGGAAAGAGAACACAAACGCACGATAAAAGCGCTGACATTTCTCAGGCTTTGACGTCAATCGTAACGTCAAATACAAGCCGCGTTTCAACAAAAGCAATTACTGGAACTAAAGCAAGACATTTGGTGCCGTGTTTCGGCGTGTATTCTCAAGACACGATCACCAATTACCCTAGCTCTGGGCCACGCCTCTTCAGTTGGGAACCCAGAGCGGCGCGGATCTACGGGGACGCGTGCAACCAAAGAGGGTTTGGGGTATCATAGCAGCGACCGCGATACGCAATGTGCACGACACACTCAGGCAAATAGGCGTCCAGCAAACGTCGCTGGAATGAATGAATGGTCTAGGTTGGAAGGACGCAAGTGGAGACACAATCTAGATGAGCAGCGGCAGTAGGGGGTGGCGTGGGTAGCTTTAGAACGTGCGTATCAAATAATTGGCAAAGATAAACATAGAGAATCGAGATAACAATCTAAATCTAAATTTATTTTGTCTATATGAAGATCATTTTAGTAATTGAGTTATAATTTGGTTTATATGATGATTGTTGCAGATGTTGTATTTAGCTAAAAGTAGCATGTTCGATCTACTGAATGAAAGAAAAGTTCTAACCAAAGTAGTTTTCTGAAAGCCATGGTTTAGAAATGTTTTTGTTAGATTTGAGCCTCTATTCAGGAAATCATCTGATTTGTCACATATTCTAGCTATTCTAATTAACTGTGCAAAATATACACGAGTTCCTAAACTACTATGAACATTTGAGTCAGAATACAAAAACTTTTGCACTGTAAAAGGGAAATCGTCAGTTTTGTCATATAGACTAATGAGTAGTGGGGAGAGGGTGATGTTTAAATCTAGGTATGGACAGGAGTGGTCACTTTGATTGGTTCTTTTGAAAGTTAAAGAAGCTGGGTACATGTCAGTGAATAGAGCAGTAAAGTCATAAGGTTCTTTTGCAAAGACAACCAGGTCGTCAATGTACCTTGCAGCAAGTATGATGTGTCTTAGCTTGTGGCTATTCTCACTGCGTGTGAAGTATCGATACTCGATGGCTGATAATGTTAGGTCTGCTAACATTGGAGAACAACTTGAACCCATTGGAATTCCTTTTGTCTGTTTAAAGATGTAGTGGCTATATGTTGCATATGATTCTTTGAGAACGAAGTCAATCAGTTCTTTGATATCAGTTTTAGTAAAAGAAAGAAAATTTCCTTTCTTTTCCTTGGTATAAAATGCTTCTTTATATCCAATAGCGACATACTCATGGTTACCATTTCTAAACAGAAAATCAGTAAGGTTGTATAACTCCTTTTTGACAGTGTCATGTTCAAAGGTTGTAAACAGACTGGTAAAATCAAAAGAAACGACATAGTTTGCTGATTTACATTTCGTTTTATTTTTTACTAAATTCAAGAATTCTAGACTACTGTTTGTTGACCAAAACAGTGTTTTGCCAGTTCTGTTTTCTATTACATTACAATAATTCTTCAGATGTGTTCTGAAGAGTCTTAGTATTTTGTGTAGGGTGGCTGTAACATCCTGTAAACTGGTTTGCTTTGCTGATGCTATGAATCTATAGCCATATGGTGTTTTGTGCATTTTTGGTATCATATGTATTTTTGGCAAATATTCATTGTCAATTTTCAGTTTTGTACCATAGTACGCCATAATCTGTTTGTGTCTATGTAGTATTTCTTGTGGTGTTTCGTTTGCTGCTTTGTATGTCTGGTTACCCTCGACGTTTAGAGAATTTGTGACACTGTTGTAACTGATACCAAGTTCATTGCTTAGCATTTTGATGTAGTGCTTTTTGCACGTGAAAACATAATTGTTCGCTGCTTTGTCTGCAGGTGTAATGACAAAAGTTTTATGAAGCTTGGTAAGTTCTTGTTTCATCTGTTTGTCAAAGTGGTTGTCTGTTTGTTGTTGATTAAATCTTGACAAAAATATTATTCGGTTATTGATAATAGATGTAAATCTTGCCTTAAATCTGTCTAGGTGAGAATTGTTGAGTTTAAATTTCTTTTTAATCCAATTTAAATATGAATCCAAGGTTGCTATAGCACTTTGTTTAACTAAAGAGTAATCGACTGGTTTAGGTATGCGGTATTTTGTTCCCTTGCCAAACAGTTGTCTGAGTTTGGTATTATCAATTATTGACAAATCGCCTGTAATTACATGATTCTCAGGTGAATAAAGGAACTTGGAAGAACTGCATGTGCAAGAGCATGCCATAATGTCCTTTACATTGGCTGTTTTCAAGAATTTTGAGTAGTTACAAAGTTTTAATGACAGAGGTGGATCATATTTGTAAGAGATTACTACCTGAGGTAGATCTGTTCTGTTAATGGGAATGAGTTTTTGCAATGACCTGTCTTTAAAAATGGTGTGTAGCTTTAATTTTTCCATGCCAATATTTGGAAAATATGTAGTGAGGAATAGATCTGGTTTAACATTTGGAGTGGTCTTACTGTTCATTCTACTACAGCAATATGACAAGAATTTCCCTGTTATGTCTCTCTTTGTGTTGTCTGTTGTTCCACTGTTGCTAAACCTCATGAATAGCAGTTGTCTGTTTTTGTTGGACAGTGAGTAGAAATAGTCAAGCAATATTTTGTTATTGCATGTGTGTGAAATTAGATTGTCAAATTCAACAGCAGTATTGTTGTTTAATTTCTTGTTTGTTCGTCTTTTTCTGCCATGACCTCTTGGAACTCTAGGTACTTTGATAACAAAGTAGGGATGGTTCTTCATATTAGTTGAGACAATATTGTCACTGAGATTCGTACATCCACTGAGCCTTGTGTTTAAACCCCA
>JASAMZ010007452.1:0-11262 GCA_030248115.1 Linhomoeus sp. GSCO2_2 | reverse complement strand
GTACATCTACTTGGTTCGTTACGTACTGCTCTGAGAGGGAAAGAGAGTGGGAGCGTACAGGCACGGATCCAGGGGGGGGGGGGGGCAGGGGGCCCAGGCCCCCCCCCCCCCGCGAGCCCCGGCTGTTGTAAGGGGGGGGCCCTTGAAAAGTGCAAGTAAAAGCCCACAAAAGTAAAAATTTTCGCCTGCGGCGCTTCGATATGGCACAATTTTCGCCTGCGGCGCCTAGAAATGGCAAAATTTTCGCTTGAGCGCTTAGAAATGACTAAATTTTCGCCTGCGGTGCTTAGAAATGGCAGATTTTTGCCAGTGGCGCTTAAATATATCAAAATTTTCGCCTGCGGCGCTACTTAAGAGAATATCTATACATTTGGGCCCCCCCCTACAGAAAAATCCTAGATCCGTGCCTGGGAGCGTATATGTCCGTATGGTACCACAAATGAGGAGGAAGGGGGCAGGGAAGGAGGAAAAGGGGGGAGGGGAGGGGAGAGGGGAGGGAGGGAGGGGGGAGGGGTGGCGGGGGGGGGGGGGGGAGGAGGAAGGTGAGGTGAGGGGAAGGAGGGAGGGAAGGGAGGGGAGGGGGGAGGAGGAAAGGCAGTGATGGGGAAGGGGGCGGGGGGGGGGGGGGGGGAGAAGTGAGAGGGAGAGAGGGGGAGGGAGGTGGGGAGGAGGGGTGGGGAGGGGTGGAGTGACGGAGGAGAGTATCGAGTGTCCAAAGCAACCTTCTTGAATATCTCCTCCATGACCAGACTCTGGGTGTCGAGCCTTCTCTTGACAGTGGCCAGTTGAACCTCCCCGTCCCTCTGAGACAGCACACTGACTAATTCAGCTTCAACGGGATCTTCCAAGTCGTTGGCGCGACTCTGAAATTCAGAATTTGCCACATAAACGACGCAATCAATCAAGAAATGAGTAACACATCTTTCAAAATATAACCTCAATGATCTGCTGTCGAATGGCGTCTGCTGTGAGCGGCTGAACTTCTGGCGGCGCTTTCTGAGGCACTTCCACAGCCGCCACGCCGAGCCTACAAATCTATTTTTGCGCAAAAAAATAAAAAACTACAAAACGACTACGCACGTCTCGAAATTGTGCTTGATCTTCTGCAGAGTGGTTCGGACGTAGAGCCTAAGCTGCTCGGGCATCTCGCCCTCCGCCTCCTCTATAGCCGCCTAGAAAAATGTGTATTATTGGCGAAATTCCCAACAAAATTGCGTAAAACTCAAATATTTATATTTCCAAATCTTATACGCGCATAACAAACAGTAGAGTCGTTGATTCAGCACATTGCGCCGTTAAAATTGGGTTCGAAATTTAACAACCAATCAAAAAATTGTAAAAAATCAACTATATTTCCAAAATTAAAATTAAAAAACCCCAATGAACCTCGTGTCTGGCGAGGTCGAATGTGGCCGGCAGCTCCCCCGCCACCACCCCCTCGCTCAGAGCCTCTATGCTGTACTTGAGCTGAAAAAATGACAATTTTTCCACAATTTTGACACGACATACCACACATATTGCGGCCACATGACACATAAGACCGCAAAATCAATGCCAGATTCGAGATCTCCACCATTTGAAACCACGGAATCGACATACAACATCCCTCCATTAGAAAAATAACGTTTTGCACAATTTTAACACAATTTTTAAACAAAAATTCCTCCCACCTTTTCCACGCGCGCCTTCAGCGGGTTCTGTCGGCGTACGTAGGGCCTAACGGGCTCGTTGACATCGTCGTTACTGTCGCTATCGTTGTCGTTGTCTTCCAAGTCCAAATTCGGAAGAATCGGCATCGCCCTCTCGCTTTTGCTATGGCCTTTCCTCTTGTTTCCAGACGCGTCGCGGTTCTCCAGGGAAGCGTCGCTGAACAGATTGTGTGGTGTAGAAATACGCAAAATGAATAAAAATGTGCAAAAAAGTATAAACAGGCGTAAACGTCTGCAAAAATGTGCAGATACTGTATGTATGTGTAGAAATGTGTACAGAGGTGCTAAAATGTATGCAAATGTAACAAGTACTAAGATACGTAGTAACGTGTAACGGTGTGGAAAGCTGTGCAAAATGTGCAAACGCGTGTAAAAGCGTGTACAAATGTGCGAACATATGTAAGAATGTGCAAAAATGTGTAAGAATGCGCTAAAACATGTACAAATGTGCAAAAATGTGTCAAAATATGTAAGAATGTGTAAGAACGTGTACAGGTCGGATATGTCAAATGTGCTAAAACGTGTAAAAGATAACGTTACTTTTACACAGAACCAGTACGGGTTACTTACTACTAAACACAATAGCTACCTTCGCCTACGAGAGCAGAAGCAAAAACAAATACTAGACAAATTACCACAAAATACCAAACAAATAATATAACGTCTTACGAGGAAGTTCCAGGCTCGTTGTCATCTCCGCTTCCCTCCTCCGTCTCCTGCGACGAGCGACTGGAAAAAATATTAAAATTTCCAAAAAACACACATTTCCAAAAACAAAAATAAATAATTCCGTCACCTCAATCTTCCATTGGCCTTGTGTTTGGCCAGTCTTGGGTGCTTCCTCCTGCGGGGGCTGTCCTCCCCCTCCTCCTCGTTATTATCTTCCTGTAGTATAGGATACGGTAGTTGACAAATTTGAATACTCGAATGGGAAAATGCGCGCGCTTCGGAAAAATTGTATGAAAACCAATCAACATAAGACGTTAGGCCGCCAAAGAGACAAAACTTGCAATTGCGAAAGCTGATTTAAACGTCAAAATTCTAGAATACGACAAACGAAAAAATCACAAACCAAAACTAGCTATCACAAAATCGAAATACCACAAAACCAAAAACAACCACAAAATGTCAAAATTCCATAAATTAAAAACTAAAATTTCCACCTCCTCAATCGGCGCTGCATCCTCCTGCTGAACGTCCTTTAGCGTCTGAAAAACGACACAAATTTTAGTTTTTTGAATTTCAAACATTCAAATTTCCACAGTACAGTATAATACCCTCTTTCTGAGGCGCGATCTAACGACGTCGCTTCCCGTGAGGCGGCGATAGCGCATTTTGACTTGATTGGGATTCCGGCCGGGAATCAGAGCGCTGATTTGACTCCAGCGGCCTAAAATTTGGAAAAATAAATCAAATTTTGCTCAAAATTTGGTGTTTTTTTCGATGGAAAATTGGTAGATTTGTAGACTGGAGCTACAGGAAAACGTATTTTGTTCGCTTGACAATACACATTAGTTCCTCAAGTAACTCCTGTTGAAGTTGTGAATTGTCAAAAGTGTCTTACATACTCGCCAAAATGCACTAATTACAAAACTTTGCATTGTCCTGTGGACAAATGCCAACACTAATCTGACCATACAGTTCACCTGCACAATTTCGCTGAAAATTCACTATACCGGAAGTACTTCAATAACTGCCCCTCTCTAATTAGCCCCACCCTCCAATAACATTTACGGTATTCCACTCCACCATCCACCGTCCACATTGTCTACAAAATCAGCCTTCACAAAGAGGCCACTCAACAGATTTAGAGATTTCAAAAATTCAAATTCGCGCCAAGTACCGTACCGACTCCATAGTGCTTGACGGCCCAGGAGAGCAGCTGATCCTCCACCTTACTCCAACGCTCCAGATTGTTAGAGCCGTCGAGCACCATGCGCCACCTGAAATTTTTATCGCGCAAAATTTTGTGAAATTATGAAAAGTTATATAAAATAATAAAGTACGTCAAGGGTCTGAGATTTATGACGCAATGTAGCGAAAGCTGTAGAGCTCGCAGCGAGAAACGTAAAGAATACGAATCCCGCGTCGTAGTTTATATAGTATCTTAAAATGTAAATCAAATATTTTTAGTTAAGGCAATTTACAATTTCAAAATTTTACAAATGTGCAAAGTGGAAGCGAAAGCGCAAGATCCCAACTTACCATTACTATTTGCAGCTAATTTTAATTCTAAAATTCAACCGAGATTCAATTAAAACACATTTCACATATAAGTTCAAAATATCAATTCATTTTTCATATTTGGATTTTCATTAATACTCAAATACAAAATTCGACTTTAATTTAATTTTTAAACTCGCCTTGTAATAATTCTCACCTCTCCCTGCATTGTGTGAAGGTTCTGCCGGGGACCTCTGCAGCCACCTTCTGCCAGTCCTTGGGACCGTAGCGCTGCACGGCAAATGTCAGCAGCTGAAAATGCAGGATAACATAAAATTAAATAATACGGGGTGGGCGATTTTTCTTTAAATTTTCGAACAAAAGAATTTACACACAATACGCATAAGCCATCTCGTCACAAGAATGAGCACACTGTTCGAACATGGCGATTTTACCAAGCGAAGGAAAATACAAACAAATTAAAATTTTTTTTGAATAATCTGAAATTCAAATTTACCACATCCTCGTCCTCCTTCCAGCGCCCCTTTCGCAGGCGGGCGTCCAGGCAGCGCGTGTACCGGTTTTGCACCTAAAATTACAGCACGCAATATTTTTCAAAATTTCAAAAAACTCCAAATTACAAACAGAATGTTGCTGCACACACCTGGATCCTCGAACGGCCCTCCATGTAGTAGGCCACTGAACAAGCTCCGGTATTAAAAAGTTGAGTTTGTATTTTGACTGACATTGCAAAGAGTTGCGTTCTTTCTGCAGAGAGTGCGAGAGTTCATCGCCCGCATGCTCCGCTTCATGAGCCCCCGCTTCGCAAGAGGGTATTGCATAGCAATATTGATTTCGCCCGCGATTTGGCTTTTAGAGCAAGAACATCCCTCTTTCAAGCAACGCTTTTAAAAAAGTGACAAAAACTTGTAAAAGTGTTGGCAAACAATTGACAGAGCACAAAAGAGCGCACTACGAGCAATCAAACCGTGTCGCACTTCTGCATGTAGCAAAGAGCGATCTTAGCGTTAAAATCGCGAGAATGGCGTTTTATGCCGTGCGTGTTTGCGTAATTGAACAAAGTTATGTAGCCGCGTGAAAGAACACGTCGAGAGCTTTCACCTGGCGTGCCGATTGCCACTCTACGACGTAAGACGAGCGAGTTAGAGCCGTTTGTGCTTTTGCACCTACTAGTTACTGTAACTCCCGAAATTCCAATCTGTGAATTTCCACCAATGAGAGAACAAACGATCAGTGAGTCGGGAGCTGTGTAAAAAGCTCGAGATCGTCTCTCTACGACGCAAGTTGAGCGAGTTAGAGCGATCTAAGCGTCAAAATCCCGATAATGGCGTTTCAGCGGTGCGTGTTTGCGTAATTGAACAAAGTTTTGCAGCCGCATGAAAGAGCACGTCTAGAGCTTTCACCTGGCGTGCCGATTGGCGCTCTACGATGTAAGGACGAGCGAGTTAGAGCCGTTTTGTGCTTTTGCACCTTCGAGTTACTGTAACTCGCAAAATTCAAACTTTTGAATTTCGACCGATTGGAGAACAAATGATCAGTGAGTCGGGAGCTATCCAAAAAGCTCGAGATCATCTCTCTACGACGCCAGTTGAGCGAGTTAGAGCGATCTTAGTGTCAGAATCCCGAGAATGGCGTTTTCAGCGGTGCGTGTTTGCGTAATTTAGAACATTTTTACTGCCACGTGAATGGGCGCGTCGAGAGCTTTCATCTGACGTGCCGATTGCCACTCTACGACGTAGTGAGTTAGAGCCGTTTTGCGTTTTCGACCTTCAGGTTACTGTAACTCGCGAAATTCAAATTTTTGAGTCTCGACACCCATTATGACTAATGATCAGTGAGTCGAGACCTATCCGTAGAGCCCAAGATCTCCGCTCTACGACTTTCCAACGCCGAGATCTGAGAGCGTTCCGCACGCACGCACGGCCGCACGCACGCCGAGCTCTCGTATGGTGTCGCCCGCCTGAGGGCGGGCGAAAAAAGGTACTGTAATCTAAAAATTCAAATTTTCAAATCAATATAATTTAAAACAAACCCTGATCCCACGGGATGAAGCCCTGAGTGCTTTTGAGAGTGTCCACTATACTCCTTAGCTGCTCGTCTTCGTCGGGGCCCCAAGTTCTGTAGTATTTTAGTACAATTTTGCATAAAATAGGGCAATCTTAGACCCAAAATAGCGCAAAATAACCCCACTTTTTGAGGATGTCCTTATTCAGCTGCGTCTGGTACTTCTCCAGGCACTGGAAGGGCGTGCGGCGGGTCTGAAATGGCAAAATTTGCAAATTTCGCACAATTTGCAGTTAAAAACTTCAAAAATTCCACGAAAAATCACCCCCAAAAGAGCCGCCACCGCGTCCCAGTCTTGATCGCCGTGCTCCTCCACCAACTTTCCTAAAAACACACAAAACGCGTCAATATTTTAGAGATGTAAGTTTTGACGAATTTTTTAAAATCTTAAATCTACAAAATCTTTAATTTTAATTTTCCAAATAAAGACCTCACTCAGGATTGTGGTGGTAGCAAAATACTTCATAATATTGTTAATCCAACTAATACTTGAAGGTACGTTATGAAGCGCAGAATCGCATATTGAAAACAAAAATATGCACAAAATCTGTCCCTGAGTGCCAGAAGTGAAGGCGGTTGTTGTCAGTTTCGCATATAGGTACATTTTTGAAAATACAAACAATCTACTTCTTCCAAAAAATTTTGGACTCGAAGAGAAAATTCTTCCGTGTCTAATTTTCGCACACAGAAACCTTATCAAAACACAGCTAAAATACGTACCCAATTTCTCCAATTCGTCCTTGGCCCAGCGGGAGTCCTGATTCCACTTTGGGTAGAGCTCGTTGCGCCACTTGACTTCGCACTGGTGGGCCGTGCGCGTGCCTTTGAACTGAATTTTACGCAAAATGTGGTGCTTGAATTGTTGAACTTTCACACACACATTCCCAGTGTGACTTCGTACTACGGTAGGCAAGACTAGGATATGGACAGAATTGGAATTGAGACGAAACGAAAATGCTGTTGCAATTGCTGCCATAATTCGGTCTTAGGGATACTGTAGCATGTCAATGAGTGTGACTACACAAATAATTCGTCCGATGTAAGCCTACAACGACGAAATCCGAATCAGTGCAATAGAACGCCTTTCGAAATATCGGCGGGTTTAGAATCAACAGAACACAATGCTGTCAACTTCAGCATACTATGTACGGTCCATAATTTTACCACTCAAATTCCAAAAAAAATTCGAATTCCAAAAATTCCCATAAAATCAACTGACGTCCTGGCAAGCGATCTTCATCCAATCGATCTCCTTGATCTCCTCCGCTATCAGCTCCTTCACCGGCGTCTGCCTGAAGTGATTTTTACACAATTCACACCAAAGTTCATATAACGCCACGAATTTACACCATTTATACAGCACAATTATTACCAAATCCACACAAAAATTCACAATACACGATATTCACGCAAAATTTCGCAAAATTTCATAACACGCGATTTTCACACAAGGTCACACCAAAAAATTCACACCACACAACACAAAATTTCACAAAATTCATACTAAACAAACAAATCTCCACAAATTCACCGCTCATCATCATTCCACCCACTTCGTCTTGGCGATCTGCTTGTCGAGCTCTTTTAGAGCCTCTTTCAATTCGTCGATTTGGTCCGTGCGACACTTTGCACTCTCCAGTTTCTCCACCATCCTCTCTCTTCTGCAACGTTTTTTATTATACTCCACAAAAAAGTGTGGAGTATATAGCGATTGTGCGCGAAACGCAGTAATTTTAACCGGATGGGGTTCGCGCATGAAGCGGCCGATTTGCAAACGGTCTTTTGCGTTGGGTAGGTCTAGTAGGTGGACAGGGTGGAAGACCAATGGGGTCACGCTCCGGGACCCCGTTGTCGGGAAATTCAAAAATTTAAATTTTCAAAGTACTGAAAAATGGGTTAAACAAGGTAGAACTCGAAAAACTTGCAAAAAGACTATCTTTTGATATGTTGTAGCCCTCGATAGTGCCGAACACGCAAAAAAAGAATTGGATCGCTGCGGGACCCATTTTGGCGCCAAATTTGAAAAATTCGCGAATTTTGGCCCCGGGTCGACTTTGACGCGCTGCTGTGCGAGCTAGGTAGCAGCTAGAGCGGCGAGACCACTCTTGGTGCTCCTTCCCAGATGTCCTCTATCGAATGAGCCATGTACGGAGAAAATCGGGCGAAACACAAAAAACTTTCTTACACTGCGACTTTTTCGACTCCGGGGTCGAAAATTGCGATTTTCGCATTTCGGCGTCTATAGCGCTCGAATGCGTTGCCGAATCGTTCCAAAAGTGGTTTCAAGCGATTCTACGTTGAAATCTGGTCCAGAAAAATGTTTTCGGCAAATTTGCAGAGCAACAGTAACCCTGCCGCGTCCATTTGAATATTGGGTGTCGGGTCGACTTTCGCGACATTATACTCGATTTCGGGGTTTTCGGGGATGCTGATTACGAATTTAACATTCGTTTAGCGTTTAGATGATGTTTAAGCGTACCTATGACGAATTCGCATGCTACCGTACCCCAAGTACAGAATTTTGGTTCTGCGAGTACATAGGAAGTTAGGGGTGTTGTATGTTGATTCTGGGGTATTTTGGGATGTAGATCACGAATCCAGCATTGCTATTGCGATTGGGAGTGTCAGGAGGCCACAACAGCAGAGGAGTCACCGTGCGTAGGAGTTCAAATTTGTGGAGTATACTGCGTCCCCCGGACGACTTGCCTGGTTGCAATTTGTTTTGAAAAATTACTCATTCTTCACCTCTACCTGTTGATTAGAGGATTGAGACGATTTCGGAGGTTCTCCTCTTTCACCGCCTTCAGGAGAGTCTCGCACTCGTGGTGGGTCCCTGAGAATACGATTAAATTCGAAATTAATACATTCTGAACAACTTCTGACGGCTAGTTTTGACACAAAGCAGTGAGAGGCGGGCAATTTATGTTCTAACACTTACTTCATGACAATCTGTGGCAAAATTGGTAATATTCTGTGAAACTCGCAAATTGTGACGTTTTGGCGATTTATGAATATGTGCCGCACGGTGATTTTGTGACACTGCGAATTCTCTACGTTTCGGCAAGCAGTGGGCTTTGTAGTTTTTAAACTGTGTGACACTTTCTGGGATTTTGGGGCGCTGAGAATCCTTCACACAAAATGGAAATTGCAAATTTTACAACAAAACACGGCACAACCCACATTTTCTCGAGGGCTGAACCAGCGGGTCAAAATTCACGCCCATCTGACTCAGTCTTATTTGATCCTCGTTCTTGGGAGGGGCCTGAAATTAATCATTTATTCATAAAATTCAAATTCAAAAACTACAGTAAGATTCTACCATTCCCGCCGCGTCCTTGAAGTAGGGCGGCATGTATTGGAGTACGGGGATTTTGACGTGCTTTTTACCCGCGTAAATACTGTTGATAGCCGATATGGAGCCTTCGCTGAGAGAGGCTTCCAAGAGGCGCTGAAATTTATTCAGTATCAGTATGATAATACTTCGAAATTATTTGCTAATCTGACTATTCCATACAGTATCTTTCGACTTCTCAGCAGACGCATATTTAACAACCACGTATTCTAAATTTTGCACATAATTTAAATTACACATACTGCAATACCACAAACGCAAAGTTCTGTAACTCTGATGTGATTTTTTCAAACGACGAAATTGAATCTAAAAAACTAAAAGTTTCCACCTTCTGATCGCGAATTTGGGCCAGGCCGCTCTCCAGTCGGGTGATGAACTGCTTCAAAATCTCCTAAAATGGACAATTTTTGAATTTCAAAAAAAAATTGTGGAAATTAAAGTAATTCTTGTACCTGATAGGCCTGGTTCATAGCCAGACAATTCTCCGGCACCGTCGCGTCGAAATCGACGCTCACCTGCGAGACTTGCGAAATCTGACAAAGGGAAGATTTTGAATTTTGCACAACTTTTTTGAATTTTGCACAACTTATAACACAAAATTTTTGGCACTTACCCCAGTGACAGTGACGTTCGTCGTCCCGGTCTCGGCTTGCTCGAAAGCGGCTGAAAATTATGGCAATTCTGTCAAAATATGCCACAGAATTGTCGTAATCCCTTTGAAGGGACTTTGTAGAAGCGGGCGCGGGCGCGGGCGCGGGATCCACTTTGCACCTCAATATCTTCGGACGCGGGCGCCGGCCGAAGACGACCGCTTGGCGGTGAGGTGCTATCAGTTGGGCCAACTCGAAAACCCCGGCGGGGGCGGAACTGTTGTGTCTCTTTCGACTTATTTCAGTTTTTCTTTCCCTTACTAATTAGTTAGGGAAAGAAAATCGTCTCAAATGTGGAAAGAGACGCAACAGTTCCGCCCCCGCCGGGGTTTTTAGCACGCCGGGGTTTTCGAGTTGGCCTAACTGATAGCACCTCACCGCCAAGCGGTCGTCTTCGGCCGGCGCCCGCGTCCGAAGATATTGAGGTGCAAAGTGGATCCCGCGCCCGCGCCCGCGCCCGCTTCTACAAAGTCCCTAATTTGAATGGATAACAGTGTACTGAAAATGCACAGTCACACACACAACGCAAATCTCAAATTTTAAAAATTTATCACTACCGTACCACCATTTGGCGGCGCGTTCTGCGGCGGCTGACTGCCGAAGGAGTAGACGCTTCTGTCGTCGCCAATCGTGGGCGCCGGCAGAGAATGGCTAGCGAAGTGCAAATTCGGCGACAAAAATAGAGGATTTTGCACATTTTGCGCTATTTCCGACGCGACGTCGTGATTGTTTAGAAAGGCCAGATCGTCTTCGAAACTTTCGTCCATTGTTTGCAAGAGAAATTCTCTGATTTTCACACTTTCAAATCCAGAAAGTTAATGGAAACTCGGATTTTCGTGTTGGCAAGAGTCTCTGTGTGTAGAGAGCGACTTTCGACAAGTTGGTCTCAAACGGCGATCTGTTTCTTACAATACTTGAATAGAAGTAAAGTATAGTTTCGAACAGAATTCTCTGCATGACGGCGCTAAAAATCGTTGCGCAATAATCCGCTAGCTCTGTATGTTGCTTGGTTTGGTGATGAGAGCCTGCTGTGAAACTTTAGAAAGGCAGTATCATCTTGTGCACCTTTTGTCACACCTTTCGTGACGAGATAACAAGGTGTGCGAAAGCCCCTGTAGAAGACACGTCGCTCGATTACTGACGCCGCTGCAATACTCGAATAAGGACCGCTTGCGGTATACTTGTGCCTCAAACTCAAACCCTTGCCTAACTGTGCCCTGTGGTCGATGTCGTTTTGCCAGACCAACCAGCGTCGACACTGCGACTCCAGCCATGGCTGAGCTGCCGTGTCTTTTGTATATAG